>JAASGD010000243.1:0-29179 GCA_023334115.1 Globisporangium megalacanthum
ATCACCGCAATCGTCGCAGAACGATCTATCGTTTTTGATATGTTTTTAGCTTCTACTAGCAAAATTGACGGTACAGCCAACAAAATAGTTTTTCCCAAGACTTTTGTCGCGCACTTTAGTTGCACCTTTGGTAAAAGGGCCCCAGACAAATTGCAAATAAAATCCTGGATCTCCAGCAAGCTTACTTGCGATTCGAATTTTTGGCCAGAAAAGTACAACATTGGTGATGTTCACGTTGGATTGATTTGAAATGGTGCAAAAATGACATGGCGGATTTTTCAAGCGCAGGCGCGGCAGTTTATGTTGGCAATTCAAACATGAAGTCAAATGACATAGATGCATGTTGGAAGATCAAATATGTGAACTTTTCGTTTATTTCCAATTTTCGCTTGGTACCTGGGGGTTAATTTTAAAGTTTTAAACTTGTTTTTTTTAAAACAAGTATTTTTAAAAACAGTAAAGTTTCGTGCACTTTGTCCGTGCACTTAGCCCGGACATGCTCAAGCTCAAAATGAGCACATAACTTACTTAGCTAATGGAATGCAGTACAAACGAATACCAAGATACAATAGCCTCGTGTAGAGCCACTGCGTCTTATACACAACCGCGCTTGATGGAGAGCATACCGACGAGTTCGATGAGCGTTTGCGGCCGCACGCTGCCGTCGAGGTGGCAGTGCAGGTCCGCCTTTGGCACGCGCCGCAGGAATGCGTCCGGGTACAAGTGATTGGGTGGAAATGGAGTCTAGGTGGCAGTGGTGGTCCGAAAATGAGGTGATGGAAGGCGAGTCCGGACTCAATACCATGCACTCACTAAAGTGTTTTGAGGCGGTCACCCAGGTCAAATACTGTAACGCTCCAGTCGCTCTCGATCTATGGTTGCAATGGCGTGCAGATCTTGACGGATCGAGGTGCTGCAGCAGCACTGCCGCCTTGAGTGACAGCAGCGTCGCTATCTCTCACGATATCAACGGCGGCACGAGGGAGAAATGGTCGCCTGACACCACAACATGGAGAAAACCTTTTGGATGAGACCGAATAGTGGTCGAAGGAGATGGTGAATGCACGTAGAGGGCGTGAGTTGCACCATGGTGCCACTTGACAATCACTCAATAAGGCCAAGAGCGAGAGAGAGAGAGATTTCAAAACGCTCTCCCTACTGCCCGTTACTGAGCGCGTGTCATCAAAAAAATGATTGCGTTTGAGCGCCAATTCAATTCCCCAACCAATTCATTTCAGCAATTCATTCGATTCAAAATCCAGGCAGATCCTCCGCCACTCAATTTGCAGCTCATTTTCAGATTCGCCGGGGGGTACACAAGAGGGTACGTTATGCTGCAATTTTTTGTGATCGAAGTGGTTACGACTGCGTATGGGCTAATTTCTCGTGCAGTATGCGTGCACGCCAGGCAAAGATGGACGCGTTGACGAGGATCGCGGACAATGGCGAGGAGGGACGCGAGAAACGGCTCACAAACGCGGCACTGGACACCCGCGCAGCCCTGCAAGCAAACGACGCGCTGTCGCGTCCGACACAAATGAAACGATGAAGGCAGCGGTGAGTAGCGAGGGCGGCGGTGGCGACTACGAGGGCCAAGAAGAGACCGTCGAAGACGTCGACGAGGAAGAGGATGACGAGGAGAGCGACGCAAGCGCCGATATCGAGCCAGAACCGGACAACGACAGCAAAGACGAACCGATTGTGCCTCTCGACAGGACGGTTTGCGTCGAGGAGCTCGCTCCAGCCGAGTTCGACACGTGGGAGCAGTTTATGGCGTACGTTGACGATTACGGAGCGCGGACGTACCAGGTACACATCCGCTTGGGCTTGTGCGTCGTATTCCCAACCGAATGGAGACTGACCTGGTTTGCTTGTATGTGTGTCTGAGCTGTACCGGATCTCTTCGTCGACGCCAGTTCCCCAGCGGAACAAGCGGCTACGGACCCGAGACTATGGCGTCGAACGCCAGCTTGTCCCGGCTTCGTTTGGCGCGTACGCAAAGTCGTTCACCTGCACGCATGCTGGAATCGCACGTCAGAGAAGCGATGGCGTGCGGCCGAAGCAGCACACTCGCCCAATGGGCTGCCCCGCGAAGGTGAAGCGAGAGCTTGCAAGTATCGCGACGACAGAGACTCGGTCTTTTGCAGTGACTGAGTCACTAACAGTGAATGACAACTTGGATTTTGCTTTTGTGACCGTAGATCAACGCATGTGGGCAGCGTCGTGGTTCAAGGTGGAAAGTGTGCCTGACTCGGCATGTCGCAGAGCACAACCATCGCGTGGACAAGGCCGCGTTCGCGTCTTATGCGGAGAACAGGCGCGTTACCGACCCCGAGGTGCTCAAGACCATGGACATTCTCCGGCGATCCGGAACGAACCGCAAGAAGATCTTGCAGTTCATTGTCGAGAACTCAGTCGTAACTCCAACCATGGTGGATATCCACAACCTGATGGCGCGGGTGAAAGCCGAGACGTGCACGCAGACCACGACGAGCGAGCGCCTCAAGAGCACCCTGGAAGACTTCACTGGGGTTGCTGGGAATGCCGTCCATGTGTTTGGGGACGATGACGACGCGGTGAGTCGAGTGCGGTTCAGGAGTCGAAGTATGCGTGTGTGAACGCCAAGTCCGCGTGAAAACAATCAATATCCACGTACTGTTGTGCTCGTGTCTACTGCTTGGTGTCTCTTGTCAGGGTGTGGCTCGGTGCATCACTTTGCAAACCGCACATATGCACCGAATGTTTGACTACTTTCCTGAGGTTCTCCTCATCAACGCCACGCATGCACGAACCGTCAAGGATACAAGCTCTTCTCGTTCATGGTCCACGAGGCGTTCGGCAAGGGCCAGCACGTACAGGTACGCAAAAGTCGAGTCTCAAAGACCAGTCACAGGCGGTAACTGACAGCGACTGGTCACTGTGACTGGCGTTGATCGCGCTAACTGTGCGGAGTGTTGCTTTGCAGCACGCGCTGGTCCAGAACGAACGCAAGGTGACATTGCGAGCGGCGTGCACGGCCGTCAAGGACTCGAATGCTGGCTGGGACGAGATCAAGGCGATCATCATTGACAAAGACTTAACTGAAATCGCCCTCCTGCGCGAGGAGTTCCCAGCAGTGCGACTGTTACTTCGTCTCTTCCACGTCAAGAAGGCGCTGTACGCGGGGCGGCAAAGAGGAAGTACGACCTGACGCCGACGGAGAAGTCGCGGCTGAAGGCCACAATCTCCGACATGATCCACGCAAAGACTATGGACGAGTACTTGGCGCACTTGGAGCACTCCCGGGTCATCCTGACAAGCAAAGCGGACGCCTGGATGGAGTACTTTGAGCCAAACTGGCACGACTGTCGGGAAATGTGGTGCATGTACGCACGCGACAGCGTGCCGCTCCTTGGTAATAATACCAACAACAGGTACGAGATCGGGACGGGGTTTGTGTGGACGAATACACTAGTGTAGCAGCTGACGTGTGAACATGTCTTTGCAGACTCGAGTCGAATTGGCAGAAGCTCAAAGCGATCGTAAACCACTTTGAAGGGCTGGGCGAGGCTGTTGTGTCGATCCTGTTTTGGACGAGGGCAATTGAGCGTGACTGGCAGCTCCAGGTGAACGCTGTGAAGCGATGCAATGATGCTACCTTGGACCGCGAGATGCTCAAGCTAGCGGCGGTCGTCGGGCAATACGCGTGTGACCTCGTCCGAGGGCAGTACGACTGGGCGACAAAGGACGGCGTCGAGTACAGTATCGAACAGACAACGTCACGTCTGCTTACAATGGCGTTCACAGGGCGACATGACGGCGACGGCAACCAACTTGAAGCACATGTCCGGCACACCGCCGACTACCCCGCTGCTCGATGCTCCTGCCTCTTCTCCAGCACGCAGCTCCTACCCTGCCGTCATGTACTGTACGCGAGGAAGATGCGTAACCCGGAGAGCGCCATCCCTGTGGACAAGATACACAAGCGGTGGAGGATCGATCGATTTCGGTGTTACGATGTGGTGCCGCGCGCCTCCGACCCACCAGCGGTGTTCAAGCAACGTCGGCTCGAGCCAGAGACTCGCCACCTAGGCCGTCCCTCAGAGCGCAAACTGTACACTGTTCTGCTGCAGCTCGCTCGAGAGATCGTCAATACTGGGTCTGCGTTTCCGCCGGCGAGGTATGGGATGCCGTGGACTTCTCTCACGCGCTTCTCCGGCATTGTCGCGACTGGACAGGTACCGCGTGTCATCGGACGCACGGCGACGGGTGACGAAGCCGCCGCTGACTCAGCCGACGGTCCGGACGGTGTTGTGTCCGATTACGTGGAGCCCCCCACACAAGACGCTCTTGGTGAGACTCAGTCTCGGGAAGAGACCGAGTCACTAACACAGACTTCGATCGGTCTAGAGGCTTTCTGGCTGCTGTCACAACCGGAAACAGTGACAGGGATGGGCGACGACACCGAAGCGCTCCTCGACCTGCAGAGAGAGCAGCCGCTGCCTGCCGCACTTGGCACCGGCATCAACACGGACAACGCCATGCGAATCAACATCTTGGAGCCCGTGGCGACTCCAGGGCGTCCTCGGACTAACAAGAAGCAAGCTCCGTGGGGTAGGAAGAAGCTCAAGCACGCGATGCGGCAGGGTCGCGCACCGTTCTTGGTCTTTGATGAGAGACACGCCTACGTCGACGATACTCAACCAAACAGCGCTGCAAGTGCAACGGAAGCCGAGACAGCTACGGAGTCAACGACCAGCGAGCCTCACACGTTCTGCGTCGATGAGATGCACTGCCTGCTTGTTGCACCTGCCAGGGACGCGGACACGTCCTTCTCGGCGCTGGCTGAGTACATCCGAAGTGTTCAAGCACAAGACTACCACTCATCTTTGAACCAGATGAGTATCACTGTGGTGAAGAGCAGCAGTCGTCTTTCGAACGACACCAAGCGGTACCACCAGGTACTGCGCTTGGAGCTGATCAACCAGGCGGACGACGCAGTCAACCACCACGTGAACGCTCACCGGTCGATCTCGTCGGAAGCGCTGACTCGAGCAGATTTGGCCGTCCGCATTCAAGGTCGAACCTATACGACTGCAGCTCTACACGCGATGCGGTCGTGGCACATGTACGCGTCCAAGGTGGATCGGGTGAAGCTCCTTCTCAGCTGGGTTGAGAGCTGCGATTTCACAGACCTCGACACTCCTCCTGAGCTGGACGCGTACCTCCGTATCTCGCCAACCTTGCTGCTCGATTGTGTCAAGATGATGGAGCTTCGTGGAGACAACGCGCAGCTGATGACGTTCGCTCGGAGCGGTCTGCTGACGGACTTGTGTGCGAACAGAACGATGGAGATCATATCGATGCAGTACCAAGATTGCTGGTTCGTGCCAGTACACTGTTTTCACATCCCACCCACGGATCCGACTCTACTTCGCGACTGCGGCGTGTTCGCGAACTTGTCGCGCTCACCCAGGCGTAGGATCCTGAAAGCGCGCCGGAGACGTTTGGAGTGATCCAGTCTCGGACGAGGCTGGTCTTGGCTGTGAACTTGAGCCAATTTCACTGGATCGCAGCCGGTGTTGACTGCGTCGCGCACCGGATCGTTGTCAACGACCCACTCGGGGTACGCTCAGATGTCGAGAAGGTGATTCAGCACGTCAAGACCCACATCGTCCCTTTACTTCCTGAACCACCAAGCCTGAGAAGATACTCGACGGAGCAGGTGCACGACCTGCCAGAGCAGGAGGACGTCGTGAACTGCGGCGTCTTTGTTCTCCTGTTCCTGGAGATGTGAGCGAAGAAGTTCGAGGTCGGCGCATGGGACCCGAGGAGTGGACGCGGACTCAGCTACCTTCGGTACCGCTTCTTGACGATGAACTTGTTTGCTTTGCGCTGATGCCAGTCGAAGTCTTAGACAGTGACGCAGTCTCGTTCAGTGACTGGTTACTTGCCCACACATAATCTCAATGAGCATTTGTATCGGAATTTATACCAGGAAATGACAGGATTCGGCGGCTCCTTCTTGATGAAAGTCCGATACAAATTTGTATCGGAAAACAACAGCGAAAAGGACTGGCAAAATCTTGCCAGCTTGACAATCACTCCTTCGCCGCCGGCTTATTTCTAGAGTCGATGCTTTTTTTCTCCTCCAAAAGCTGCACAGGGTCGGGCCAGTTTGCAGTCTCTATGTCTGTCAGACGAGTGTTTCCAGTCTCGTACACCTTTCCAGTCACTGTCAATAGTCGCTTTCCACAACATGGTCCGAGTCCCTACCGAAAGTTGTCTCCCCTCCTAGCGGCGCCCACATTCGTTGGTTTTTCAGCGCGCAAGAAGAGTTCTCTTCGCGTGATGGCTGTGCGATTGCGACACACAGTTCAGCAGGCGTCTGTGCCCACGCGTGTCGGTGTTGTGTGTGTTGAAGTACGGCGACAACATCCCCATTCCCTTTGGCGGCTTTCTTGTCGTCTTGCTTGATCCATGCATGTGTGTCGAGAACGGTCTTTCTGCCCAAGGTGGCAGCACGAGCACATCAGCAGCCAACACCACATGGAAGTCAGCTCGCAAAAGCGGAAAACGGCGGCTTCATTTGCGAAGCTGGCTGGTCGACGCGGAGCTCCTCTGGTTTCGCTGATGCAGCCCACAACTTGGCCATGCCTGGTTGCTCGCTTGTGCTCACGTGGTACCTTGTATTGTCATCAAGCGAGTGTCGTTCGGTGTCGTCTAGCTGATACAGTATCGACTCCGAGTCGAGTCGACGGTCAAGAGTGACCTCTTGATTCAAGAGGTCAAGGACCGGTGGTTGTTGTTCTAGGAAACAAGTGCTCGTTGATGCGACCTCGACCTGGACATGGTGTTGGCGGTGGCGTGGAACGGATACCAATCGACTTTGCTTGTGGACACCCTCCAGCCTTTGCTCGCGTTGAGAACTTCTCGCTTCAAGCGCGCTGCTGTACGAACCACTTTCGCTCAGAAGGAACTTCAGCCACGAAGCATGAAACCTCGAAAGGTCCATAACGACTTTCGCTGGTTGACTTGAGTTTATATGGACCAATAATCTGTTGTTGTCATTTGCACAAATGTGGCAACGCGATCTTCCACTGACGTCGCAAACAGATGGTGTAGACGTGCACATGTCGTCAGTCTCTCTATCTGATGGTTGGTGAATTCATAGGCACCGGGCCGGCCATGTAGACCACCTTCTTGATCACCGGTCTCTCTCGGAAAGCGCACAAGGCCCGCAAGACACTAACCATCGCTCTCATTTCCGAATCGGACTTCAAGCGCTCACATCGACCTTCCCAACTCCCTCCCCTCCATCCCACCCTTCCACCAGGATGAAGTGCTTCGCTGTCATCGTTGCCGCCGCTGTCGCCGTTGCCTCGGCCGTCGCCCAGGACTGCGACCTCCCCAAGATCGTGCCCATTGTGCGCGCTCCCGACGCGCTTGCGTGCACGGAGAAGTCGGGATTCAGCTTCCTGACCGCGAAGACGCCGACCGCGGACGTGCTTGCCAAGGTCTGCCCGGTCGAGGAGTGCCAGAAGGTGCTCAAGGACGTTGCAGCGCTCGGCCTTGGGGACTGCACGGTCATGATCCTGACCCCGCCCCTCAAGCTCGAGACCGACCTCATCGGCGCGTTCCAGAAGGGCTGTGCTGGTCTTGGCGGTGCCGCGACCGGCGGCTCCGGCAGTGGAAACGCCAGCACGGTCACGGCGGCGACCCCTGCTCCGGTTGAGACCACGACGGCGCCGGCTGCGACGCCGAGCGCGGGCAGCGCAGCCAACGCCTCGGCACCGAACACCACGGCGCCCGCGACCTCGGCCCCGACGCCATCGCCGACGTCGGCTGCGTCGAGCGTGGCTGTGGCGTCGAGCGCTGTCGTGCTTGTCGTTGCCGCTTCGTTCCTGTAAACGAGCGGAGTGCAGTGACGCGTGCGTGTGATTCAGTGCACGCCCACACTGACGCGCTGATTTTGATGGCCTCTCGACTGATATCGCAAGTGCGAGAGTCGACTGTCGGAGGAAGAGACTGCGCGCAGTATGTAGAGAAGACAGTCTTGTGTATTCGTTAACAAAATGAATGGAACCAGCGGAGCTTCGGCGTTTCTGCGTTTGATCGAGAAGAGAAGTACTTGTGTACACTGTTGTCGATCTCTGTCGGTTCATGTGGCCAAGTACAACAACAACTGTGGTTGTTGTTGCCGGATAAATCCTTTTTGGTGGTTTTTGGCCAAAATCCCAGGACTATCAGTTACAGAATCATACTCAGACATCTTACCAGTGCATAGCCATCTATTCCTGCTGTGATCTTGTCAATGCCCGTCCTCCTTCACTACATACTGCTGCGCCCAAGCTCGTCCTCGTCACCTCTATCTTCTCTAAGCCATCAGCGCTCCTTCCTTCACCTTCCGACATCCATCGGGTGTCGCGGCATCGCGAAGAACGACGCAGATCCAGTTCGTCTCCATCTCGTCGTCCCCTCGTTCGACGGCTCTGACTCGGACTCTGCTCTTCCGGTGCGACCTCAGTCCCGATCTCGCGACAGCCTGAGAATGAGCGGAGACCTGTCGTCCGTGGTGACGGCGGCAGCAGTAGCGGACCGAGCAGGAACTGAAGCCGCCTCAACTGGTGGCGGTGGCCCTCCAGATGTGTTCACGCGGCTCCACGACAAGCGGTCCTACACCGGAACGTACCGCAAGCGCTTCGAGCTCGCGTGCCACGACCTCACGGAGAGCGTCGTACACGATCTCTCGAACACCATGCGCACGAACCTTAAGTATGACGTGGACCCGCGCACAAAACGCAGTTCGTACGTGCCATTATCGAGTCCAGCACTTCGTCTCTACTTTCTCGATCGTCTAGCCAACCTCTGAGCTTCTCGTTGGTGCGATCGGTTGTGTCCAGGTCGCCTCGAACTAGCATCACAGTGACGCCGGAATCAGTGTCCGTGGCGGTGAGGCGATTGCGTGTTTCTTGCGTCCACGTGCTCTTAACGCACGTGGTGACTGACGGGAGTGGACTTGCCAGGTGATCACGCCACAGGTGAGCGCCGAGCCGAGTCCGATGAAGCTGCGGGGCGACCCGAACGACCCACACACGCTCCTCAAAGCCGTGTTCCACTACTACTGCCGCTTCGGCCGCACGGGCGCCAAGGGCGTGGGCGAGAGGACCTTAGGTGCGTCCTCACTGGTCTCACGCGGCTGCTGGGCTAGTTCTCGGCAAGAACAACGTGCGCTAAGCTCGACTACTTCCCTCCCTCTGTCTGCTAATGTTTGTCCCACCGCTCACGCAGACAACGCCAACTTCTCCAAGCTCTGTCGGGACAGTCCTGGGCTGCTGGACGCGTCGTTTGCGAGCACAGACGTGGATCTGATCTTCATCAAAGCCAAGAAGAAAGGCGAGCGTCGCATCAACTACACGCGCTTCCTGGACGCACTCGGGATGATTGCGATCCAAAAGTACAACGACCTGGTACGAGCTCTCGGTGGTGTGATTGGCTTGAGTGAGAGGGCGAGTAGCCTTGCCACGCGGGTTATTGGGTCCTCCACACGCTTGCTTATGTGACAGACACTGTCGTCTCTCTTTGCGCTGTCTGTTCCCCTCCACTAGCCACTTGAAGCCTCAGTCCCAAAGCTCCTGGAAGCGCACTTTGCGCGGCTCCCGTGCATGCTCGAGTTCACGAACGGCAAGACAGTGCAGGCGATCTGGCAGAAGCGCGCAGAACGAGACGACAGCAGCCCAACAGCCGACCTACCACCACTCGCTCCGACGTGGGTGGCGCCCCCGCCAGCTCCAGTTGCTGCGGTCGGACGCACCAATGCGAGTTCGATCGGCGTGCTCTTCCGACGAGATGCTGGGCGAGTGGACGACGAGAGCATTCAAATACCACTGGAGCCAGATCTGGACGCAACGCCAGAGAGCGAGAACGAGGGCGACATGAGGACCGACGTTCGTGACGACACGCAGAATGACGTGAGAATGAGCTGAGAATGAGATGAGGGGAGGCACGAAAACAGACATTGACATATACAGTAGATAATGAGCGGATGGTCTACTCTGGAGGCCCTGACTCCACCTACACGTCCAGTGCTCACACGAGCCGGTCGTGCATGCTCTGCGTCTCTGGCGCCGTCCCCACGTCCTCCCCTACATCTCCACTATGCTCGTCGTCCCCGACAGGAGCCGGTGGCCCGAGCGTGATCTCTACGTACGATCGGCGCGTGTACCAGACGCGCACGAGGCGGAACTCGACGCCTTTGGCGCGCAGGTTGCGCTGGGCATTGACGCGGCGGATCTGCAGCTGCGCGCGTGCCTCCGCCTCTACCACTTGCGTGGACGCGCAGTAAAGCGACAGTCCGAGCGTGCACACGCAGCAGCCGAGCCCAAAGGCAGAGCACGGCACGCACGGCCAGTGGTCGGTCAGCGCCTCGTTGATCTTCGTCATGGCGCGAGCGAACTCGTCGGGCGTCAAGTGCGGCGCACACGCCGGTGGGTACGCGTCGTCGTACCAAGACGCCAGTGCGTTGGGGGCCACCTCGCCTGTCGGTCGCAGCACTGCGAGTTGCGTGCGCACGGATGCCGGGCCGCTGTGACCACTGTGCTCTTCTGGCTCAAGCTCCATGCTCCGATGCAGCCACTCGGTCGGTGATTCCAAGTACCTGTTGATGCCAGTATTACCGGTAGTGATACTAGAATATTGATACTTTGATACCAGAACTTTTTTACCCTTCCCCTTTTAAAAAGAAAAATCGAGTACTATTTCTTCGTCAACACATGTTTTTGAGAGCAGGGTGGCATTTAACAAAGAATTGTGAAAAGTAGTAACGTTGACCGCAAAGTTAATATATCAGAGCCTGAAGGCAAAGTTACTTGAAACAACTTGATTTTAGTATGCCGGGTGTTATGGGTTCAATTACATAAAAAAGGCACGGCGTAATCAAATTAAGTAGAATAGGGCATGCTTTGCAAACCTTTGTAAAACGTGATTCAACAACTATAAAATAGACCAGTTCAGACGGTCTTGTGTTGCGATGTGGTTGTTCGATCGCAAGTGCGACTTAACGTCAGTCGATGAGGACGTTGAGCAGCGACTGGCGCTGCTCGAGCACGTCTTGGTCGGCGCTCTTGGCTTCGTCGTCGAGCGTCTCAAAAATCTCCTCGAAGCGGTCGAACTGCACCTTGGCGCGCTCCATCTCGTCGTTGTTGTAGAGTGTGATGGCGTAGTTGAGGTGGAAGAGGTGGTCGCTGAATGAAGGTCGTTGCGTACGCACACACACCGAGCACATACCGTACATGGTATCAGTAAACGCACGAGGACACTACTACAACCACCCCACCACCACCAGCAGCAAACTCAGTACCGCTCCATCTCGATCGCCTTGTCGAACGCACTGCAGGCGTTCTCAAAGTCGTCGAGTCGCCCGAGCGTGATCGCGAGGTACATGTACGAGCTCGGGAAGTCCGGTTTGAGGTTGATCGCGGCGCTAAAGAAGTGGAACGCAGACGCGTACTGTCCCGTGTGGAGGTGCACGAGCCCGAGGTTGTACGACGTGATCCACTCGAACGGGTCGAGGTACAGCGCTCGCTTGAGGCACGCGACGGACGCGACGAAGCGCTGCTTGCCAAAGAAACACATGCCAATGTTGTTCCAGAGCTGCGCCGAGTTCGGCGTCTGCACCGCTGCGACGCGGTACTTGACGAGCGCGACGTCCATGTCGCCGTGGTCCTGGATGATCGAGCCAGCCGCCAGGATCGACTTGGGGTTCCGCGGGTCGTGCGTGAGCGAGTTCCCGAGGTAGTCGAACGCGCGAAAGTTCTCGCCGATACGCAAGTAGAGCAGCCCAAGCGTCGTGAGGATCTCGGGGTTCTCGGGCGAGAACTCGAGCGCTTCGAGGTACACGCTGATCGCGGCTTTGAAGTTCTCTTGGAGCGTGTGCACTTTGCCGAGCTGGAGGAACGTCGCGTCGTGGCGGCTGATTGCGTTCGCGTGCTGGAAGTTGTCGGCCGCTTTGGTGTACTCTTTCAAGTACATGTGGCAGAGCCCAATGCTGTGGTAGATCTCCCAGTCGTCCACACGGCCCATTGTCAAGATCTCTTCGTACACTTCGATCGCTGCCGTGTGCTTCCCGAGAAGGTAGAGCGACCGGCCGACCTGCTTGAGGTTCTCTTTGTTGTCTGGGTTGAGGCACGTGGCTGCTTGGAAGAGCTGCAAGCTCTCTTGGATACGCCCCGAGTGGCGCAGAATCAGCGCCTTGACGTACAGTGGGTACTCGCTCAGCCCCTGGTGAGCCCGTAGTACGTCCTCGATCACACGCAAACACTCCTTGAACTCTCCGCGTAGGTACAGCCGGTGCACGTGCCAGTTGCGCGTCGACGGCTCGGCCTCGACATGCGCACGGGCCGGGGAGTGCTCACGTGGAGACCGGACTGCGTCCAGTACGTTGGGCATCGCGTTCGTGTGGTGTTTGGTGGCGCTTTGGGTGTTGCGACGGTTGCAACTATCTGGGGATGAGAGATGGCTACACACATCCCTTCATGAAATTGAAGGTGATATAAACAAGGGATTGCAAGCAGTTCTGTCACCATTTTTACGCACATTTGACAGTCAAATTTTGACATGCAAACTGGTGCGTTCGTGGGGCTCAGTCAACCATTGCCAGTGGCTTGCCTGCTGTGTGCTTCTTCCTCACGCTGCGCTCGTCCCGCGCCGTGTAGCGTGTGCGTGCACGTCCGACCGCGTGGCGCGCACTGACGCCTGGCGCGACCTCTGCCAGCGATACTATTTCCACCATGACGCGCGCGCGAAGCGGGTGCTCGACCACTTTGAAGCCTGCAAACTCGACGAGCTCGTGTACGCGTCCGCTCTCGTCGTTTTCGCGTGTTCTTCTATACTCTCAAGGCGTTGCGTTTGGCTTGACTCCACTGGACCCTGACGCAGCTGTGCGTCTGTAGAATTAATGCAGCGGACGAGGAAGAGGACGCCGAGTTCGCGCGGCTCGTCGCGCTCCTTGGACTGCGCAAGTGTGCGGAGAGCGAACACGCCGAGGCGTTCGCAGCCAAGTGAGTCGGTTGGTTGAGTGTGCTGGTCGGTTGCATAGACAGGTCGATGGCTCAGACGGGCGCGGCGTGCGTCCAACAGCCTCGAGGAGCTGGAGCGTGTGAAGAACCACATACGCAGCGAGTACCACGTCTTCCGCTCCGCCTCGCAGGTCCGGCTCCTACGTTAGAGCCTACTACTACGGCAGCTGTGAAGGCGTGACGTCTCAAGCACTTGTCTCTCTCTCTCTATGTGTCGCCTGCAGTACCAGGACTTTGACGCCCGCGTGCGCGAGGTCCAGAGCACCGCGTACGAGCTCCAAATGGACGCACGCGACGGCCACGACCGGCTCGTGCTGCGCGTGCAGGAGGCCGAGTACGTGCGCTCAAGCAGCAGCCAAGCGCGCATGGAGAAGGACGCGGAGGCGTTCGTCACGACGCACCGCTCCAACGTCGGCGCGCACCCGTTCCTGGCGGGGCTTGCCCAAGTGCTCCACTGGAACCTCGAGAGCTCCACAGTCGTCGGCTGGCAGCGTACGTACAGTTCCCTTGCTGACTGACGGACGACCCACCCTCGAGTCGGTGGGCCGGTTGGCTCTCGGTCTGTCGCTCTCTCTCTCTCACGCACATGGGACTGGCTCGACAGTGTCTGACGCAGTGTTCGTGGAGAGCGGAGGCCCGGCGTTCGCCAGTGCAGCGCTCAGCTTCCTCGTCGGCGTGCTCAACTTTGGTCACGTCCCTCTTCCGCCCACTGCACCAGTAACGGTAGCACCCACACCTCCTCCAGGCGTCCAGTCCCGCGTCTGGTTCCTCGATGCGTACATGTCGGACCACGACATTCGCCAGCTGCTGCGGCTGCTCCCGTCGTCTCGAAAGCTCGACGGACGGCCGACTGGCGCCAAGCACACGAGCGACTTCTTCCGCATGAACACGCACGGAACGCACGACGAGCACCGGCGCTTCTTTGACCGGTGGTGTGTGCTACTCTAGCGTGGGTGAGTGGGTGGGTGCGACGCAATCTGAACTACACTGTCGTTCGTTTCTCTTCCGTCACTGTCGCTTGACAAGCCCACCAGTGGTGCCGTCACGCTTGAGTACTGCGACAGAGTACGAGTCCAGCGTGGTGTCGACGCCGCTGCGCGTCTCCCACTCCTTGACGACGCGGCGGGAGCGGAGATCTGCTTGTCGGATTGGCTCGGGGACGCGGTACTGCGAGCACGCGTCGATGACAGCGAGGCACGTGGCGAGCGACAGCAAGTGTCCGACCGACACGAACACGGGGTTCTGCACGCCGTTGGCGCTACAAAGCGCTGCGCCCCACACGCGCCCCGACGCCCCCTCGAGCGTCGCGACCTGCTTCCCCTCTCGCTGTGCGTCGAGCATGCGCGCTTTCACGTCGCTCTTCGTGAGCCCATCGACGTGGAGAAACGTCTTGCCGACGCCGATCGTGGGGATGCCGAGGAGCACGCCAAAGTGCGAGGCGAGCCCAAAGCCCCGTGGATGCAGCACGCCATTGCCGTCGACGAGCGTAATGTCCGGCACAAGCGCTGTCGTTTGCACAGGGGCGAGGCGAGACAACGAGCGCTAGTCAGAACGCACTCCAAGAAGAGACTCGCGACCGCATTAGCACAACAGAACCTACCAGGGCAGCGGGTGAGCAGGTCCTCGTACAGCTTTGTGAGCGCCGGCACTTCGCGGAACGCTAGGAAGCCCGCGATGTACGGCGCCGGCAGACTCACGTACGTGAACGCTTCGTACAGGACGCGCAGCGACGGGAAGTCGAGCACGACGAGGGACGCGCACGCGTGCTCGTTCGAGCCCTTGAGGAAGCTGATGTCGACGCCCGCGAGGCGTCGGACATGGCGCGTTTCAATACTCGACAGCGCGTCGCTTGTCGGCTTCTTGTCGCTGTCGGTAGCGTCCGCATCGGTGGCGTGCAACAGCCAGCGCACGCTGTCGACTTGCTGCAGGCGCTCCTTGAGCTCTAGCTGCTCCGCTGCGAATTAGGCATACGCAGACACACAAACGATCGCGTCAGCTAGCCGATAGAGCAAGTCGCTGCCTCTCCCTCTCGCCCGTCCCACCAGTCCATCGCGCGTGGATGTCGCTCCACTCCGCGTCGTCAGTAGCTGTCGCCATTGCTCCCTCCCTTCCGTCCACTTGAGCAATTGACAATAAATTGCGAACTGATGGAGGATTTTCGTGCAATTTTGACACGCTAAAATGTACCCACTTCACCGCTGATGGGTTGATTCGTAATTCAGTAGCTATTGAAGTGTACTGACCAGCAACCACGAGATACAAGTACTGAAGACAACGTTCCGATTCCAAGAAAAAACAAGAAGCTACGAGCACGTACGAGTACAAGTAGCCAACATGCAGTGCCAACATGCAAGCGAGCCGAGTGCGCCGCTGGTCGCCTCGGTCTCTCTCGTAAGCTCCGCTTACGATCCCATCCATCATCGCATCCTCTGTCCCGTCTTCGGCGGCTCAATCCGCCGACAAGTAGACGTGCTCCATGTTGTCGTCCTCGTAGCGCGAGAGCAGATGGTACGGCGCGTTCGTACGACTCTCCCGCACGTGCACACGCTCGTACGCGAGCACGGACGTGACGACGCCGACAAAGAGGAAGAGGCACAGCAAGAGCTGGTGCACCCACATGGAGAAGAACCCGAGCATCCCGTACTCGCAGAACGCGCTCACTGCGTGCTGGTACGACCGCGCAGTCGCGTTGCAATCCTGCGTCTCGTTGTACGCTGCTAGGAACGTGTCGATCGACGTGAGCTGGTAGCCGATTGGGTCGAGGAACTCGCGCTTCATCCGCTCGCCCACCGCCGGGTGCTTGCTTGCGTACACCTCGAGCTGCGCTTGGAGCGTACTGACACGCGTCGCGTCTTCCAGCGCGCTCCCCGCCGGCGCGAGGAGCGGACTCGACGTGTTCGTCTGGCACTCTAAGAAGTACGTGACAGCTGCGGTCGGGTGCAAGAGCGTCGCGGTCGCGTTCCCAGGAGCGGCGCAAAAGTCCGCCGTCATGATCGTCGACGACAGGTACACGCCAATGAGCGTGTGCGAGACAGGCACGACGCTGAGGAGGACGAGGATCGCGAGCCGGAGCGGCGTGACCATGGACCAGCCGATCGACGAGATGAGGAGGAAGCTCGAGAGCGCGACCGAGAGGATCGCAGCGTTCGTCGACGACTTGAGCAGATAGTAGCTCATGCGCCACTCGGCCACCACGTCGCCATAGTTCGTCGGTAGCTGCGCGTCAGTTGCGTTCACCAGCTCTTTCGACGAGTGCACGAGCCTGGATCATTTCGACAAGTGTGTTTAAAACACGTGTTTAAAACACGCGAGTGTGATTTAATACAGGGAGACACACGCACCGCAACGCCTCGACCGAGAGCTGGAATGCTTCAGCCGGCAGCTCCGACTCGTTAAACGACACGATCAAGTTGTCAGCGCGCGTGCGCACCGCGTCGCTGGCCAGCGCATTGTAGCTTGCGAGCGTGTGCGCGGCATGGAAGCGGCCGCTCGCGTTCGTCATCGCGTGGTGGACAACGCCGACACTGTAGTCGACCTGCGCTTCACCGAGCAGACCGCTCAGTGCGCTCACAGCGATGAACGTCATGAGCAGCACAGCCGCGAACTCGGTCGCGTTCGATTCGAGCCACTGCCTGCGCGAGTAGGCTGCTTCCACGCGTGCGCGTTCGTCACATACCCATACAATTAGTAAGTGGTCGGTCCTGTGGGATATAATACACAGCGTCGGACGCACCGCTGCGAATGTGGAGGAAGCAGCGACGGACGACGATGACGCAGAGAGTGAGGAAGACGACGACACCGACGGCGAGCGAGCCGAAGAGCACGTTGTGCAGGAACTGCGCGTACTGCGGGTCGTCGAGGTTGAAGACGTTCGAAGCCGCGCCAAAGCGGTAGAACGAGTGGAAAAAGTCCACGAGCTCACGCGCCACTTCCGAGTGGTAGTCGACCGGGAGGAAGCGCATGTCCGGCATGCTTGCGCGTGTGGCAGAGACCAGGACGAGAGCCTTCACGTGCAGAGGAGAGAAGAAGAAGAGCAGGGAGGAGGCGCGTGCTGTGCTTGAAGGAGTGCGTTTGTTTGTTCTTCGCAGTTGGGTTTCTCTCGCGATTAGGGGCAGAAGCGATCCAGCATCCCTGATCCACAAGATGAGATACTGTCTTGCTTCTGATCAGGTAGTTGGTAATGATTTTGCTGTGCTTTGATTTTATGTTACGCTAGGGGTTTTAGCTCTATCTCACTAATCGAAATAAAACAGGGGGTAATGCATGTAGTGCCTGATCCTAGGGTGGCCCACCACACCACAATGCGTCCCACACCACCAAGTGGCGCACCGACACCACTCACTCGCTCCGCGCCAGCCAAATTGACATTGAAACGACGTCGCCACTCACGCATTTGCCCTCGTTCGCACCAGCAGCTCCGAGCCCTTACGCTTGTGCGCTTTCTCACGCGGGCTGAACCGGTCGCTCTTTCTAGTACCAGGCAGCTATGGAGGGCATTGTCGGCCCGAAGAGCAAGGGCCACCGCAAGTCCACGAGTGGCGCGAAGGCCAACAAGCAGAAGCGCGCCGCTTTTGAGAAGCAGCGCAAGGAGCAGCCGGGACTCGCGGAGCAGCGCAAGAACCACAAGGCGTTTGGCGTCGCGAAGGCCGGGCGTGCACGCAAAACCATCCAGCGCAACCTCGACCGCGCGCATCGGAAGGAGTATGTGCCCCAGGCGAACCGCGCCGAGGAGCTCCCGCCGCCGATCTCGGTCGTCGTCATGGGACCACCGGGAAGTGGAAAGTCCACTGTCATCCGCGTACGTGCGCTGTGTGTGTATGTATGCAGGGCTTGTTGCGTATGAAACGCAGGAGGGACTGACGTTCTACTGGCGCTTGTGTTGATTGGCTCGCGACAGTCGCTCGTGAAGCGCTACACCCGGCAGAACATGGTCGAGATCAAGGGCCCTGTCACGGTCGTGTCTGGCAAAGACCGGCGGATCACGTTCTTCGAGTGCCCGAACGACCTGAACGCGATGATTGACGTCGCGAAGATCGCCGACCTCGTGCTCCTGCTCGTGGACGCGAGCTTTGGCTTTGAAATGGAGACGTTCGAGTTCCTCAACATCCTCCAAGTCGTCGGCTTCCCGAAAGTCATGGGCATCCTCACGCACCTCGACAAGTTCAAGAAGAACAAGAGCTTGCGCAAGACCAAGAAGCGCCTGAAGAGCCGCTTCTGGACAGAGATCTACCAAGGCGCGAAGCTCTTCTACTTCTCTGGCATCGCTGCGAACAAGTACCCGAAAGGCGAGATCCAGAACCTGTCGCTGTACATCCAACGCATGAAGTTCCGGCCGCTCACGTGGCGCAACTCGCACCCGTACATGCTTGCTGACCGGTTCGAAGACGTGACGCACCCGGACGAGATCCAGCGCAACCCGAACGTCGACCGCTCCATCACGCTCTACGGGTACTTGCGCGGTACGCACCTCAAGCCAGGCATGAAGATGCATGTCGCAGGTGCAGGCGACTACTTTATGGACTCGGTCACGTCGCTGCCGGACCCGTGCGCGATGCCGGCGTCGTCCAAGAGCGCGGACGGCAGCACGAAAGCCGCCAAGAAGCACTTGACGCAGAAAGACATTCTGCTCTACGCGCCCATGTCGGACGTGGGCAACATCACGTACGACAAGGACGCCATGTACATCAACTTGAGCCAGCTCAACTACACGAACCCTGAGAACGAGCAGCTGCTGCAGGACAAGGCCGAGTGGGACGACGAGAACGGTGGCAGCAGTAGCGTGCGCATTGGACGGGGCGGCGAAGGCGTCGAGATGGTCCAGAACCTCCAGCAGCTCGGTGTTGGGCTGGACGAGCGGCTCGACGGCGCGAGCCTCTCGCTCTTCCGGAACACGGCGGCGATCCGCGCGGACGAGGTCGCGAGTGACGAGGAGAGCGACGAGGAGAGCGACGAGAACGAAGACGAAGACGATGAGGACGATGAGAGTGACGACGAGAGTGAAGGCGAGGGCAGCCGTCGGACGGTGGGCAAGCCAATGGAGGCGGTCGTGCGCGACAGCAGCGGCCGTGTCCGTCGTCGCGCTGTGTTTGACGACGTGGAGGAAGTGGCGGACGCGCGTGCGTCGCGTCTACCAGGCGCCAACGATTCGGACGATGACGACGACGACTCGGACGATGAATCCGATGACGAAGAGGAAGCCGACGACGAAGACGACGAGCCAATGGACGACCGAGAGCGGTCGCAGCTGCGGTGGAAAGAGACGATGGTGTCGCGGGCCGCCATGAACTTCTTGGAGCGCGAGCGCGCGGACGTGAACCTCATGGAGCTCGTGTATGGAGCACGCGAGACGCAGCTGCACTTGAGCGAAGCCGACGTCGACTCGGAGCAGATGCACAAGGCAGCGGCAGAGAACGACGACGAGGACGGCGACAGCTTCTTCCAGCTCAAGCGCAAGAGCGGTGCTGGTGGCGCTAGCACGAGCAGCTCGGACGCGTACGAGGCTGCGAACGCACTGGACTGCTCCAAGCTGCAGCTCGCACAGGACGACGTGCAGGACTGGGCGTTGCCCGACATCCTCGAGAGTATTCGGAACCGGTTCGTCACGGGCTCGTGGAAGCGCACGGAGGATGGGGACGGTGACGACAGCGACGGCGAGAGCGACGCCGACCCGCTGAACGACGACCGAATGGACGGTTCGTTCGAGGACCTGGAGACTGGCGAGTCGTTTGGGGGTGCAGCTGACAACGGCAGTGACGGCAGTGGCAACGATGACGACGAGGCTGGGGACATGGAAGAGGACGAGACGGACGAGCAGATTCGCGAGCGACTTCGCAACGAGAAGGCGAACAAGAAAGCGGCGAAAGGCGACGACGACGACGACGACGACGGTGTCGCAGAGGGCGGGAAGCACCGCAACGCGACCGCTGAGGACGACGGCGAGATGACGGAAGTGATGCAAGAAGCGAAGCGACTCCGTGAAGAGCAAGCGCTTCGGAACGCGCAAGAGTTTGGAGACGAAGGCGAGGAGACGCGGCTGCAGCTCGAAGGCTTCCGCAACGGCCTCTACGTACGGCTCGAGCTCTCGGGCGTCCCGGCCGAGTTTGTGCGGTTCTACGACCCGCGGAACCCGATCATTGTCGGCGGCCTCCCGACTGTCGAGCAGAGCCTCGGCCTCGTGCGCATGCGGTTTAAGAAGCACCGGTGGCACCGCAAGATCCTCAAGTCGAACGACCCGCTCGTGTTCTCGGTCGGGTGGCGGCGGTTCCAGAGCCTCCCCGTCTACTCGATCGAAGACGCGAACGACCGGCAGCGGTACCTCAAGTACACGCCCGAGCACATGCACTGTGGCGCGACAATCTACGGGCCGCTCGCGCCGCCCAACACGGGCGTGCTCGCGTTCCAGACGCTCGCGAGCAATGCGACGCAGGGCTTCCGCGTGAGCGGCACTGGCGTTGTGCTCGAACTCGACCACGTGTTCAGTGTCGTGAAGAAGCTCAAGCTCGTGGGGACGCCGAGCAAAGTGCACAAGAACACGGCATTCGTGCGCGGGATGTTCAACTCGGAGCTCGAAGTCGCCAAGTTTGAAGGCGCGAGCGTGCGGACGGTGAGCGGCATCCGCGGTCGCATCAAGAAGGCGCTGCGGGGCGAGCGCGGGGACTTCCGCGCGACGTTTGAAGACAAGATTCTCAAGAGCGACATTGTGTTTTGCCGGACGTGGGTCCCCGTGGCACCGAAGCCGTTCTACAACCCCGTGACGTCGCTGCTCGTGAGCGCAAAGGACGCGGCAAAGAGCAGCAAGAAGACGACGACAAGCGGCTTGGGGCTCATGAAGACAACGTACGAGCTGCGACAGGCGCAGAAGCTCGCAGTGCCCGTGAACGTGGACTCGCTCTACAAGCCAATCGACCGCTCCCGTGGCCGCACGTTCAGTGCGCTCAAGGTGCCGAAGAAACTTCAAGCGAACCTGCCGTTTGCGAGCAAGCCAAAGCTCGACAAGACTAAGACAACCGCGCCGTACTTGACGACACGCGCGGTGGTGCTCGAGCCAGAGGAGAAGCGCAAGTACGCGTTCATGCAGCAAGTGAACTCAGTGCGGCGCGACCGCGAAGCGACGCGGAAAGCGAGCCAGTCGCGTCGGAACGCGGAGCATTTGAAGCGCAAAGAGCGCGAAGAGAAGCAGTTTGAGGCCGTGCACCGGGAAGAGAAGAAGGCCAAGTTCCGCAAAGAGGGCAAGGACGAGGCGTATCGCCTCCAGAAGGCGAGCGGTGGCGGGCGTGGTGGGCGTGGCGGGAGGTAATGGGGGCGTAGACAAGGAAGGCATCGTCACGACAGACGGACCGTAACGACAGTGATAGAGAGCTGTTCCAATGATGTTCACATCTTCTCGTCCAAGAATAGCACCCTCTCATTTCCAGTGGTCGATTGGCCTCCTGGCCACAGTGAGGAATGGCGAGCCCTTCTCGTCCAGGAGCGGTGAATGTGACGGCCGAGAAGTTCTACAAGGGGTCGCACGCGGACACGCCCTGGAACAAGGTGTGCTGGCTGGCTCTGTGTACTGTACTTGTGTGCGTTGAGGCTCCAACATTCGCCGCTCACGTCGACTGCACGTCCGCTCCAGGACCTGCTCTGGCGGTACCACGTTGGCAAGGAGGACAAGCAGGAGCAGATCAATGTTGGCGATCGGCTGCCGAGCGACGCGACTGTCAAGCGCCGCCAGGAGCGCATGGTCATGGGCATGACCGGCACGCTCATCCCAGACATCACGCCACGGCAGAGCACTTGCTTGCCGCTGCCCCGCCAGCAGTCGGTACTATACGGCAGTGACACCCGCACGCTCTTGGCGAGCGCAAGTGGCACGCGATTGCAAGCGGCGTCAAGCGCCACGCGGTCACAGGCGAGCCGAGGAGACTTTGGACCGAAAAAAACTTCGGAAAGCGTCCGCTCGAGCGCGTCGTTGTCGACCCACTCACTGGTCTCGAGCTCATCCACACGCTCGCTTGTGCGGCTCCAGGACGTGCAGGAGATCCTAGAGAGTCAGTCGCGGCTGCTCCGTGAGAAGACCGACGAGGAGCTCCGCAGCATGCGCTCAGCGCTGCACGAGGAGGCGCGCAAGCGCGAGGACGCGGAGCGCAAGATCCAGTTCCTGTGCGAGAAGCTCGGGATCCACGAGTGACATTCACTCTTCGAGCAAAATGCGGAATTGGCATCCGAACGAACGAATGGATACATTTGCTCTATCTATGGGCAACTTGGTTGCCTGAACTGTGGTTGGTCACTTGGTGCAACAATTACAGTCTTGAAAGAAACCCCAAGTGCACACATGCACACCAACCTACTCGACGCCGTCGGTCTCGCGGAAGCGCTTGAGGATGCCCATGAAAAACGCCTTGCGGTTCTGCACGCGGTCGCTCACGCACCGATTGTACTCCTCCAGCGCAGTCTTCGCAGTCTCGTAGTCAAACCACGAGAGGAAGTCAATCATGCGCTCGTCGACGTCGTCCGCTGTGAGCTTGTACGCGCGCGACTCAATGTGCTTCTGGATCAGCGCCTTCGTCTTCTCGACCTGTACGTTGCTCTGTTTCTTGCGCAGCTCGTCGATCTTCGTCCGTCGGAGCTCCGACTTATTGCCGCCGCCGCTCGCAGTCATCTCGACGTTAATACGCCGACCGTGGAGCAGCGTGTGGTGACGCGAAAGCGCAGCGCCAAGCGCCTTACTGTCCGCCACTTCGATGAACGCCGTGCCTTTAAACTTCTTCGTGCGCTTGTCCGTGAGCATGCGCACTTGGATCTCGCCTGCCTCGCGAAAGTGCTCGCGCACTTGCTGCTCAGTCGTCTTGAACGGCAGCTGCCCCACAAACAGCGTGAGGTGGATGCTCTTCAGTTTCTTCGCCGCTGGGTCAGTCGCCGCGTTAGTTGCGATCGGCTTCCGCTTGCGCTTTTTGCTGCCGTCGTCGGGCGCCGCTGGACGCGCTGCTTTGCGCGCCTGCAGCCGCCGCTGCTTCGCATTGAGCTTTTCGCCATCGGATGCTTTCGACACCGCGTGCTCTGCATGACTGGGCTTCTTTTCTGCCTTCACAGCCACTAACGCTGGTTGTGGTGCTTGTGGCTCGGCCGCGCGCGCGAGTTTCCGGTGCTGCTTGGCGTTCAGTGGCTCGTTCGTGTCCTTTTCCTCCACTTTCACAGGCTTCGATGGCGCAGCGGGCTGAACGACAGCCGCAGCAGCGAGGCGCTCTTGCTCGCGCTGCAGTTTGCGCCGCTCCTTCGCGTTCATCGGCGTCGGCGTCGTCGGCATTGTTTCGGCCATGCTGACTGTGCAACTTCGCAGATTGTTGGTGGCGAAAGCCCTGTGCAAACCGATGAGGGTTAATGACACGATTTTCTGGTCTCAATCGAAGATTAACCTTATTCGGAACAGGTTTATTTCACCTCTCCAGCCCAACTTCGCATTGTCGATTCAGCAACGCTGCAATCACCACTGCTCGTTCTGAGCCAATGAACCAGAACCTCAGTAAGAGAGACTGTCGAGTGCAAACGACTGGTCAGACGCCAATGACTTTCAGCTTCGGTCTGCGAGATTCGGGAGCGTAATGTGTGGCTTCCGTCGAAAGCGGAAGCACGCATCCATGCTGGAGGTAACAGGTTGCTACACAGTCGCAGCTTCGTGCGACGACTGTCAAATCTCCTCAACGCGGCCCGTGTAGCCCTCAAAGATGTCGCGCTTCTCGTTCGCCCGCGCATGTGTCTTGGTCGCATCTGCGTCTATCCAAAGCCATCAACACACACAAAACCACCAGACTCTGTCAGTGTCCATGAACATAGCAGTGGGTGGCTGGAAGCACACCGTCCGTCCGTCCGTCCCATCGCCACCACACACCAGTCAGTACCTTTGTCGTTCGATGGGTGGAACGAGTAGTGGGGAGGGTTCGCTGGTGGCGCCCGTCGCCGTGGCTGCGACGGCGGCTGCGGAGTCCGCGGCATGCGCTCAAACTCGCGCTCAAACTGGTCAAAGATGTCGCCTCTCGTGTCGCCTCCGTCCCCGCCCGCGCCAAACGCTCCACCAAAGAAGCCTTCATTCGTACCATCCATATACAGGACAACTGTCAGAGACGCAAGCACGTCACAGGCAGAGCGCAGCCAACAACCCACAGACAGGACGGACGGACCGCCGAATGGCCGCAGCATCTCTTGCCGGAGAAAGTCGAACGGACTCATCTGCGCCTCTAACTCGCTCTCTCTGCCCACACAGAACCAACAACCAGGACGGACAGTACGCTGAGCCGCCTGCTTCCATACGAAACGCCCACTCGAGAGCCCACTTACCGCTGTGGCGCGCCAAAGAACCCGCCGAACGCCGACTCGTCACTGCGGCGCCATACCGTATACAGTATACAGTATACAACCAACTGTCGGTCAACAACAGGCGGCTTTTCACACGTCGCAGGCGCTACTAAGTACGAATTGACCACCAGCGCCATAGTGTGCGTCAAGCGCACCTCCGTCGCGGGTCAAGACGCTCGCGGTTGAAAAAGTCCCCAGCTGAGAGCTCCGTGCCACCACCGGCGCCGTGCTCGTCCTCCGTCACTTCCGTGCGGTTCGAGAGGAGCTCCTGTGGTGTGGTGTCCATAAACAAGCCTGTCAGCGAACGCCTACCGCACCATGCACTCGTGCTCCAAGCCACGGCACCTTAGAGCGCCCTGGGCACTGGCGGAAGATCTTCTTCACGAGCTCACACTTGCTATCGCCATTGATTGAACGGCACGACTGCGACAGCGCTGTGGAGTAGAAACAGCCTATTGGTGGCGACACAGACGTGTGTCGTTAGCGGTGCGTGAGAGGATGAGGTGGGGCCTCCACGCGAGGGCGCACGCACCCGGGTTCTCCTCGCGGTCGTGCTGGATCAACTGCTGCTCCTCGTCACTGAGTGACGACATCTCGCTTCCAGGGTTCGAAATGGGGAGTGTGGGTTTTTTGGGTTTTGGGTATTTTGAAAAAAAACACCCACCCAGTAAAGTTCCTGACCTGGGTAATTTTGGGTTTTTTATTTTTTTCACTACCATCAGTTAAACACTCAATGTACAGCAACTAGAGGCACTTTGTTCAGTGCTCGCAAGGTACAACAACAGCGGCTGGCCATCCGCGTCGAACGGGCAGTCGCCTTTCAATACTCAGTAGTAGTGTTCACGGGTATCGAAAACATCAAGTGTTGTTAGGAATCTCTACCGAGTCTCTTCTAGACTCAACATTTGCGCAATACGGAGTTCGACGCGTGAACCACACTCGTTTCGCGGCTCGCGGAGCTGAGTCCTCATTGTCCTTTTCGTTTGCCACTGACGCTTGATCTCGTCGAACACACACAGGAGCCCAGCGAGCGCCCAACACGGCCCGATAGCGAGAGCGATCTCCGTGTTCCTGAAGAATGCTCTGCCCGACCAGTTACCACTGCCAAAGATGGCCAGTCGATCATCGATAATCACACACTAGACTCGGAGTTAGTATACCTAGTGGAGACATAGCAGATATGTATACACCCATACCTTTGGATGAAAGGTTGAGGTTGCGAACATGATCCGGATGTTTGGAGTCTGGGAGAAGAACTTCGTGAGGGTGTCGATGCTTGCTGTTGCCTTATCACTATCCAGCATCATGCTGATCTTGAGCTGCGGCCGATGTCTCGCTAGTGACACCACGTAGCGCGCCATATCCTGGTTATCCAGCTCATACATCATGATCTTCAGAGTATGTTGTGCAGAGCCCAAATACTGAAGGTAACGTTGGCCGGAGGAGCAGTGATCCGGGAAATCTGAAGCTGAGCTTGGCCACTTGAATTGCTTGCATGGAAACATCATCACGTCGATGATGTCGCCGACGAATCGGCATGGACCGACAGCTGTGTCGGGCGGAAAAGAACCGGGGATTGTCGCCTGTAGAAGAGCTGCCAGTCTCGATACAGGGAGCTGTGTTGCAGCTTGAGCAGGGGGATATTGAGCTTGAAACGGATGCAAAAGAGCAGAAGCATGAGCAGGAGTTGGAAGCACATCCTGAGCAAGAGTTGGGGCCGCTGGTACAGCTGTAGCTGATGCTGTAGGTTGAGCTGGAGTGAGTGTAATGACAGCGGGTAGTGGTGGAGTCGATGCGTGTGTCCGTGCCGGATATACGTCTGGATACTCTCGGTACAGACGTTTGCGTAAAGTGTTGGGGATTACGCCGAACACTGCGGCAGCTTCGCTTTGACTATAGCCAGCAAACGATATCAATGCATGCGCTCCGCGAACCTCAGCTTCCAGTAACTGGCGACCATGACGCTCGGCCGCAAGACGCTGCGCGCAGGGCGCACACAGGTCCAGTCCAGCGAAGCTGCGAGGAAGCATAGCACACAATCTTGAATAGTCGCAATAAATGAAGATTGTGACTTTTCAAGATTGTTTGATTGCGACTTTTGAAAATTGTTTCTAACACTAGAAAGTGTTCTCGGAGTTGAGCATTCGACTGTCGTACAACCTCCAGCACGTGATGCAGTCTGGCGACGCGCTCGCGAAGATTGTCCATGAGTACAGCGAGAGCAATGACCACAAAGTCGCTGCGCTGCAGAAGCACACGCACGCGCTGCATGCCGACGTGGACAAGACGAACCGGAACCTCGAGAACGAGCTCGGGCTCGTCAAGAATCAGCTCTTCCACACCGAGGACGCCGTGTCGTCTGTGCGTCGCGACCTCGAAGCGACCCAGAGCGACGTCGAGCGCAGCCAGCTCGAAGAGAACCTCGACGCCGCGACCGCGCTCAGCAATCTCCACACTGCGAAAGACGAGATGCTCGCGCGACAGGACAGCGCCGAGTCCCAGGTGCTCACACTCCAGGCCACAACCCGCGCTGAGATCCAGGCGGCGACCACGAAGCTCTTGAGCGTCGTCGACAAGGAGTCGGACCGAGTTGAGGCCTTGTACACGTCGTACCAGGCGAAGCAAGAGCACTTTGCCGACGTGGTCGCCAAGTGGCAGCAGCACAGCGACGTCGTTGCTCGCGATGAGCGAGCTGGCGATTGGAGAGAACAGTGAGTTGACGGCAGCGGCGTTCCGGTCGGCGCTTCCCGAGATGGACGACGGTGGTAATGACAAGCCAGGGCTCGTGGGCTGGGCTCCAGAAGACAGCAAGGACGTGGACGGAAGTAGCAGTAGCAGTAGTATGGCCAAGTCGTACTCGCTGCCAGTGTTGAAGCAGTAGACTCACTTACTCACTCTTGCTGCTACGTACGCACTCCTTCTTCCCTCGCTCTCCGCTCCTTTAGTGAAACTCGGCGCGCTCGCACACAAGCTCGAGAACGTGCTCAAACGATCGCGGCATCGACAGCCGCTTCTCACAACGCACGTCGGCGTTGTCGTCCTGTCACAACGACCTGTCGGTACTCGCACTGCTGTTGCTCGTGCCACCAGCGCCGACGTCGCCTGACACCCGTGAGCGCTCTTGACGCGACTTGACGTGACAGTGACGGAGCGCTTCCACACGAGCAAAAGGTTGTCTGACGGGTTCAATTCCGAGTGGTTCAACGTGCGGTTGCTGTCGGTTCCCGACACAGCGCATGTCACTGTCGCTTGCGCTTCATGGAGCACGTGTGTGGTGTGATCAGAGTAGTGCACATGAGCCGCTCGCAGCTCGGGAACCGGTCGAGCCGGCTCAAGAACAACCGATTCGGGGCGTGCTTGTTGAGCCAGCTCAGGATGATCTGAGCGGGTGCAGTGTCCGAGCTATCGTGCGACAGGCTCTCGTAGAACTTGATCTGGCAGATCGTGAAGTCTTCGCCGACTAGCACAGCACTAGAGATCTTGACAAAGAACCGCTTCCGGTCACTCCGTGGCAAATGCGCGCGTTCAGGACGTCGTATTGCACCATTTGCAAGAACTGGAGGTTAATGTATAGCTGCTTACGAGTTCAGATCCAGGTTGCAGTAGTATCCTGGACCGCCTATCTCACCTTCGCTGTCGATATCGCCGGGACTGTCGGCATCTCCGACATTCGACTTCATCTCGCTATTACAGTCGTCAGCGTCACCCGAGTCCGATATGGCTTCGTCCCCGTCTTTAGCTTCATTTCGAGACTTGTACTGAGGCCGGGGCAGTTGAAAGGAGCGATAGAAGTGCGTCTTGGTGGCTCCGCTGGTGTGCCTCTGAAGACGGGAGTCGCTGGCGATCTCGTTCCAGATGGAACCAGAGAATGCTAGTCTTGGTCGCTCTATCAGGTCCCGCAGAGCGTTGTCTTCAGCACGAGTCCAGCGTTTACATCTTCGGGTATTGCTGTACCTAACAGCAGTGTCTAATTGCGTTGACGCCGACGTCGAGGCTACTGGCTCTATCACTGGTACTGTTGGTGCTGCTGCTGCTGCTGCCACAGCTGCTGTCACAGCAGCTGTCTGTGTGCGGTCGTTCGACGACGCCTGTGATTGAAGCTGCTGCAACCGCATCAGCGCATCAGCGCCAACGTCGAGGCTGCTTGCGTCGGCATCGTCATGCCGAAGGTAGAGGTCGAGGTAACATGGGCAGCTGTAGCAGCAGGCGCTATGCGGTCGTTCGACACCTGGGCTTGAAGAAGAAGCTGCTGCCCAATGATTTCGTCTATACGACTGCATACAGAATCTGTCATGCAAATGTATGATGCGCATACTCACAGAAGTAAGTGTACCAGAGATGACGAATGAGAGATGGTACGTATCTACACGCCTCGCGAGAGTGCGATTGATAGGGATACCTGTCGTACAGTCAATAGCGTCAGCAATATCGTCGTATATGATTGGTATGTGGCTTCGAACGCACACACGGAGCGCGATGAGGAGACTGAGGTCATTGCGCTCATTCCAATCCATGTTTGCTTGATGCTCGGTTGCCGATTCTGTCGAGATGCTCGATTGTGTTCTCAACACTGACAACGATTCTTCCGAAAGACGTGACCCTTGGTCTCCCGAAGATTCGAACAGTAATTTACTGTATGTTGTTGTAAACTGTAAACTTTTTTACAGAATTAAAAGACTTTTAACAAAGAAATCCCTAACAAATACTACCTCCGTTCCATAACAATAGCACCAAAACTGGATTGTGTTCGAAAATTTTCTCAAATTACGCCAAATACAATCACAAAT
>JAASGD010000244.1:0-29163 GCA_023334115.1 Globisporangium megalacanthum
GCGCCACAGCAGCGGCTGCCACTTGGTTGCGTACACAGCGCCCAATAGCGCGACGAGGTTCCACACGTGCTTGAGCAGCACAAAGTCGCTCCGGAGGGCTGTGACCACGTCGCATTTGCTTGGCGCGAGCTCAAACGTGTCTTCGAGCTCCACAAGCTGAGACGTGTCCGCCTCTGTAGCCGCGAGCTTGGCGTGGTTCCGCGTCGAGCCCCGTGTAGACGTCTGTGATCGCTTGGCTGCTCGTCGGTGCGTCGGCGGGATATGAGCACGAGCACAGCGAGGCGTCCGAGCTGCTCAGCTGCGCCGATTCGCGTGCTACCTCCCAGTGTGCTTGAGCATCAACAGCACCACGAGGTTTGTGCACCGCAATGTTGGCGCCAATCTGCAGTGTCACCTCTTTCTTGATCCCGATATGCAATGCGGCCAAAGCGGCGTGCGTGCGGTGCTCCAGCGTCGAGTCTCAGCACTTTGCGCGGCTTTGCTTCACGTCGATCATATCCTTCAAGACGTCCGGGCTCGCTCGCTGCTCGTCTGCTTCGCCTGCAGATGCATCGTCTTGACGAGCTCCTAGACAAAGCGAGTGTCTTGCTGGTGCTGCAGCATCTGTTGCTCTTATCCCGGACCGGTTCTCCCGTCGCGTACGTCTGTCAGCCGCTTCTTGGTGACATCGAGCTCGTGCTCCCCAATACAAACGCGAGGTCATTTGATGGAAATTCTAAAAGATTCAACGATTCGGTTGACCTCATTTGAAAATACTTGCCAACCACCTTGAATGGTCATAGAAACTTGACAGTTGAAACTCAACCATTGATCACTTAGTTTTTTATTATAACTTTGTCAAGAAGACGACTTAAATGGTGCTACACTGTATTTGGATATGTTATGCCTTTCGTCAAGTCAAAGCGAATGCACCTCTTTTCACTCGAAAATAAGTTTGGGCACAATAACAAATTAAAATGTCAGTTTTGGAGGCTCGACTAGTTTTATCATCGATATCCAAAGGCATACAAAAATCAAGACAAAATGATTTTTTATTGGTGTACGATCACACAATCGACAGAAATGTCCACAGACCGCTCTGTGCTGAGCGAGAGCTTGTCGTAACTGATCAACAAAGCTCACCATCTTGGAGTACATGTTGTTGCTTTGCTATTGTAGACGCTTGACGGCTACAGCATACTCCGTCTCTTAGTGATAGCGTTGGAGAGCGTGTCTTGTACACCGCTTCCAGGTAGTAAGCGCGTGAAGGCACTGATGGCAGCTTTGGGTATCTCAACGCTCAATTACCAGTCATGGCGTCAAAAAACTCAAATTATGTCTTGATTTTTGTAGGCCTTTATTGGTGATAAAACAGGTCAAACCTCCAAAACTGACATTTTATTTTGTTATTGTACCCTAAAGATCTTCTTTTTGAGTGAAAAGAGATGCATTCGCTTCGACTTGGCGAAAGGCATAACATATCTAAATAGCACCACTCAATTCGCCTTTTTGACAAAGTTAATAAAAAAACTTAGTGATCATATACTTTCCGCTGGCACTGCTTTAAAAAAGCAGCATTTGCTTCAAAAGTAAATTTACACGAAGGATCTGTTTATCATTCACCTAATCGAGCTGAAGCGAATGGTGGGTCGCACGCCCTCAGATGCGAAGATTTGACATAGCGCGACAGATTGACTTCATTTAAGAATACTTTCTCTGTGTCACAAAATTATGACGATTTGGTTAAAATCCATCCTGGCAAGAGGTCTTAATAATAAAGAATGCGGACTTCACCAGTGGTCCCAGAGATACCACTCTATGATAAGCTATTTTTGATTGGATAAGTGTGGAGGCTTTCCTTGTCAAATCGCAGCGTTTTAGCAGCTCAATTTTTGACATTTGACAATTTTTAAGCAAAGTTTAAATCGCCATACAAATCTCCCCAAGACGCGATAATTTATGGGAATTGCACGTTTATAAAGAAGGAAAGCTCTTCTACTTAAGTAGCTAATTGAAATGACTGAAAAAGCATCGCACTTGACGAACAATAAATGCAAACAACAATTCCCAAAAACAACCCTTTTGTATTTTCGGCCAATCACTGAGGACACCACATATTTCAAGCAAAGACATTTGACAAAAGGAAGTGTCTGCACTCACCGATCCTGACCGGATGCAAAAAACAGATCGCAGGCACCACTCTTTGCATGAAACCAATTCAGAGAAGACGAATAAGGTCTCGACAAATGGCTGTGATAGCGTGCGAATGCATAGCGTACACCCCACGAGACACCCGTCCCGGCGCGGAGATGCACGGAGCGAAGCGGAGTGCATCGACCTGGGCAGGCGAGCAAGCGGAAGGCGAAGCGCTGCAACACGTAATTTTTTCTTTCGCCCGCAGGGCGTTACCCTTCCCTTACTTCGATTTTGTATACCATCATACGCCTTTTGCGAACCGGATGGGTATAAAATATGCACACAGACTGGACAGATATACACCCAGAATCGGTGAGTGCAGGGAGAGCCTTGACAAAATCGCATATAATATTCGATTTTGACTAATCAACTTGCGTAAATTCTTTTGTAAACCACACAAATGGAAAATCGCTATTATTTGTGACAGAGGTAGTACCGCGATGGCCACCACCCCACAATGCAAATCAAGCAGAGGAAGGACCTTATGGACAACAAGCGCGCATCAGTCTTCGAAGCGCTCCTCCTGAGATCAACATAGGGAAAGCTACCAAATGGCGCGATTGCAGTCGAGAGTGCGTTCCGTAACACAACTCGGCAGGCGCTGAACAGCGTTTTCCCCACGCTTCAAACGGTCATGGACAAGATTATCGAGCACGGAGGCGGCAACGACTTCCAGATCCCGCACATGTCGAAGTGCAAGCTAGAGCGTGCTGGCTGTCTACCACTAACCATTCGTGCGTAGGCAAGTGTTGTGGCCGCTGTAGCAGAGGATATGGCGGCAGTAGGAGAGGCTGTATCTGCCGTCGTCTAGCAATTGGAGTAGTGTATGCAGCAAATACGACAAACATTTTGAAACAGACAGGAGAGTGGGACCGGACAACCTTTTTGAAACGGAGGTAGTATAAATGAACAACGAGCGCTCATACATAGGGACATGGTTATGACATCGCAGTGTGTTCAGATGTGGCGATGACGCTGTTCTTAAGAAGTTAGCTTGAGTTCGGCGTTGGCAGCGAATGTTATGTTGCTAGTTAAACGTCGGTCACTTCAATCTGGTTTCTCCGATTAGAGTTCGAACCCAGATTTTGGTACATTGTGATCGGAGGACCACGATTGGCCTGGACAAACGTTTTCCCACTCACTCGTGCAGGCGAGTTGTCGACAAAATATCTGTTCAAGCCCGAACTTGGGACACATGGGACTGCCACCAGTCGATCTCGCGCTTTTTCGTTTTTCTCTGTGCCGGCCTAACCACTACTCAATCTTATTTCTTCTCTCCCACTTTCGTTCTTCTGTGTCCGCGCCACTCGTGACGACCTGTGCAGGATGAGGTTTGCGTCAAATCTTCGTCCTCGAACGAGTGGTGTCTTTCTTCGCCACTCTCTTGTGTGTGTTGGAATGTCCCACTGGGAGTCGGGACCGGGAATCTTGTGCGACAGCTCCTCCGAGCTGGTTTGCAGCCTCACGCATTCGTTCTTCCCGGCGTTCCCGACGCTCGGTTCCATCTTCATCGCAGGGTGGCTGAGAGCGACGACGCTGGGTTCCGCTCTCTCGAAGCTGGTCGAGGGTCTTGCCCTCTCTCTTTGTTTGCATTCCCCCGCAGCGTGACTTGCCGGGCTTGTTGGAGTAATTCGTGCTTGGTCGTCTTTGAATGTGAGGTAATCCTATTCAACAACTTGCCACAAGTCGCCCTTTTCCAAACACAGCCAACTCTTCTCGGTTTCGCTCTCCCCTGCTTGAGAGAGGTTCATCGAGCCGAACACACAATTCACTTTCACTCAACATACATTTACTGTAAAGCACGCCTTAACTAACGTACACGACAGCGACATTGGCACACACCAGCAAGCTGACGACGATGGAACCACTCTCGTTGCTCTTGCGCCATTCCGTGAGGACAACCACGATGGCGCCGTGCTTGTGCGCGCTGACGATGGCACCTCCAGTCTGACTGTAAATAGATATATAACTCATGAAAGGTCACAGTGAGTCAGAGCGAGTCAGAATATTCGGTACACGGATCATAAAAGGGCACAGAGGTCAAAGCAAGTGTGCTCACCTAATGATCTGTTATAGTGTTCATACTAACAAACAGTTTTCTTTTGGTTGTCTATCACTCCAAGGAGTATGTTCGAGCTTTTCCGTTCGGTGTGGACATACCCGAACGGACATAGCTCTAACCACGTACCTTCCCTGCAGTGTGTACAGATGGTCCATGGGTCAGGGAGGACCAACAGCTCCTTGAAGCTGTCTGGCTCGTCACAGCTAACACCACCGATCTCTGATTCGGTGTCAGCTGTGACGAGCCGTGCCTGTTACAACATGTTAGTCTCTTCCACATCGTCATCATACTCATCTATGTCATACACAACTTGGTCATCGTCATCTTGGTCATAGCCATAGTCAGACTCATTCTGTATAGAGTCAGCAGTATTAGTAACACCAGCCTCATATACTCCTGACAAACCATTAGTAACTCCGCGTTCACGTAGCCACGTTCAGCGCACTTCGCGTTTGGCATCGCCACCGAAGCGACCAAATAGCGCCATCGTCGACACACCACTCAGCGTGGCGTTGGCGGCCGATGCAAGCGTTCGGGTTGCCGGGTGCAGCAACTCCAGCGCGAGTGCTGCCAGCGTCACCGCGAGGTCATGCGCGCTGAGCTCCTTGCCCTCTCTTGTCATGCTTTCTTCCCGCTTCGAGATACATGGTGTTCTCAGGTTGTCCATCTCTTATATATACTATTGCATACTGAAATCAAGTTTCTCGCAGAGGATTCACCTCGCTGACCCCTTTTTTGATAGGTAACAGTGTGTTCGATGACCACTAATGTCGAATTGTGTTTGATTGCTAAGCTCGCTTATCATATACCCTCATTGTTGCACAAAAGGACGCGTTGTACATAAGTGGTCAATGAAACTGTTAACTATCGAAAAAGTGGTCAATGAAACTGTTAACTATCGAAAAAGTGGCCAGTGACGTGAACGTGAAATGTGGACAATGTGCTGCCTCCTGCACGTCACGTGGGCCTCAGGCGAAGTATAAAAATCCCATCTCTTGTTATGGAGTAAAACTACGGTAAGTATGCACATTTAGTTATGTATGGAAATATCTTGCATGGAAATTCCTCGTCAGCGTCCCACCTGACAAACAGTCGGATCACCATAACGAAACCGACTTGATAAATGTATACCCATGCTGGCGCCAGCAGCAGCCATCTCGCTCATTCGACGACAAGGCCAATGATGATTTTCTTGAGCGATATGAATGGGTTTGAAAGGAGCTCGATTAAAGTCGAGGGGTCGTAAACCAAAATGGTCGTTCAAATGAGGCAAATTTTCAGTCTCACTCGTGACTCATCAGATGCAATCTGGTGGCGACTTAAGATGAACAACGAGCGCTCATAGATCGGGACGTGGTGATGACGTCGCAGTGTGTTCAGATGTGGTGATGACGCTGTTCTTGAGATGATTAGCATGAGTTCGGTGTTGGCTTTGAAGATTGTGTTGCTGGTGACATGTCGGTCACTTCAATGACTAACGTCCGTGCCCTACCCCGCACAACCACTAATTCTGTTGCCCAACTGACCCTAAACCAACCCCTAAAAGAGTATTTAAATCCTAAATCGCCCTTCGGGCTGCGGCTCATTCCCTAAAACCCTAAACCGCCCTACGGGCGGTAGTAACAAAACGTAACCTTTTGGTAACCCCTTAACTTCCGGACGTAACCGTCCAGAAGTTAAATACAAACTCCAAGTCATCGCTGTTCGGACGAAGAGGTGTTGTCCCTCTTTAACAGCTAATGTCCGACCAAAGCTCCATCCACACTCGAAGTGAGATTCCGGTCTGACAATAAACGATAACTTTCAAACCGCAACAACGCACACAACCAAACAGCAATGTTATATCCAACGCCAGATCAATCCGATCGCGCCGTTAAGTGCGATGGAATTTTTCCAGAGTTATTCCGAGATCTGACATGGTCTACCATTTCAGATTTTTTTCTAATTTTTGACTGTTCGGGTAACCTTCATGGGATATTTTCTAGTTATATCAAGATTTTTTCTTTAAAAAGCAGAAATTCAAAATAATTTCACACCACACCGAAAAAAGCAGAACGACCGAAAACTTCGCTTTATTCTGTCAATGTTATCTCAAATCGAACGCGTTTTTCACAGCATGACCGCCTCATTACGGTGATTACGGAGATGTGCTTATATTTGACAGATTCGGTCTGAGATGCTGGTGACAAAAAATGGCTGAGATTTTGGCACGTCAAAAACTGACAACGAAAAATTGCATTCTGAGTTTAAGTCAATTTGCCACCCAGTATCTGCCAAAAAGTATTGAGGTGTGAAATGTGTGGTGTTTATATGGCGAAAATCGGAGACCTTGTCGAGAAGCGTGATTGAGTTTGATTGCACTAGTCAATTTGCCCTTTGGACTGTCGCTAAGCATCACCAACATGAGAGACTGCATTGCTTAGTATGTTGACACGACTGGTGTTGGCTTACTAAAGAAGCATGCAACCATTTCCACTTTCCCAACAGAAGCGCTAGGTGTATTCAATTTGGCTGCTGCTACTCGAGTTTTATATTAAGGGCAAATGTGGATCCGTCGTGGTGTCCAATCACAAAGCAGTATATTGAGACCCCCAAATCTGCCATCTGCTGCAACTCCACTTTTTGCGATGCCATGACGTTAAAAATAGCGCTTCATATGATCGCTGGCCTCCTCGAGAAGCAAGCGGAGGATGCGGCGCTCCCAGAGCTGTTTGGTAGCCAAGATAAGCCTAAATACGATATGAACGAGTACATTCCGGTCGGGTTCGAGCGAACCCTCGCATCTCGTAAAAGCGCTATCGCCAACGAGCACCGCTCCAGCCCCAGCTGCTGCACGACTTCGAGTACCGCAGCTTTGTGGCTGGTATTGCGAGTCGTGTGTGCGCTCTGCACCTTCAACAGCACCTTGTTCGACACGACCTTGCGTCTCCGACATCGCTGATGTCGTGCTCTCCTTTCGACTGCTTCCGCCCCCGTGTTTTGCTGGAGAGGAAACAAATGTGAAAAGTAGCAGAATGGCGAAGAGAACACGACATGATTCTGATAGCCAAAATTTATTTCAGCCAATCAGCGCTCTCCAAACAATCTGGCTTGCTGCCACAAATAAAATTCCAGTACAGCCAAATTGAATACCCCTATTCTGTTCAATGGCATGAATGCCGATTTTGTACCATGCTGGAGAAAAAACGGCAATCCGCCCTCGTCTCAACTGAAACAGTGGAGGAGGTGGTTAGAGCTGGGATGAATTGACATATAAAGTATTACAACATTCCTGACGCACTCGTCGTTGGAGTATAACTCAACAGGCGGATGGTGTTCGCGGTTGTGGGCGAGAAGCGTGTCGCTTTGCCACTTCGACAGAGTTTTTTATGTCAAAAACAAAAAAGCAACCGCAATCCGTTTACAATTGACGAATATGACTTAATTTCAGTATGCTTTTTTGCTCCTTGTTTGACATGCCAGAATGGCAGCAAAATCTTGTCACGCTCGTTGAGCTTGAATATTTCAAATGCAAGCGCATCAGCAGAACCGCCATGATGAGACGGTTCTGCTGTGAAAAATATGTTTGATTTGAGCTAAAATTGAAAGAATAAAGCGTTTTTTTCGCTCGTTCTCCTTTTTTCGGCGCGGGGTGTACATCCGTCCTCGGAAGACATCTCCTAAAACTTATTTCGTACAGGAAACATTCATACCACATTCATAAATTCGCATAATAATCGGTCATAAATGCTACGTTTTTGGTGAGATTGTTGCTTTTTCCGGGGTGGTAGCCAAATTTCTTCCTTGTATAGAAATGTCAGTCCTCGGCTGACATCCCGAAATGTTTGGTTTACATTTCCAACTACCCTTCTATCTACCCTTGTATAGAAAATGATGTGGTCCGCTGCCGCCGAAATAGGGCAAAAACGGAAAGCCTCTTTTGCATCATTACTCCAAGCAAACAATTCTGATGGCGTCGGGCAGTACATGTACAGAACAGTCCATGCATAGCAGGAAAATATAATGATAACCATTTGGAAGGCGTTTTTATCGTGTTAACCCACACCTCAAGGGTTAAATTCAAGATCTTTACCTGGCATGGCACGGCACTGTTAGATCCAACGCCAGATCAATCCGATCGCGCCATTAAGTTCATTTTTATGATACAAACGGGTACAGACAGGCAGTCAAAACGCAACTTGTGGAGACCGCGAACAACGACAGCTCCGAGATGTTGGTGTTGTGAGTGAGCGCTTGACAGGCGAGCGAGGTGGCATGATGACAGTATATTCGTTCTTGTGTGTGTTGTGTTGTGCAGCTCATTTGCAAATAAGCCAGGACGAGCACAGGATGACGGCGAAGACAGCTGGCGGCGACAGCAACGAGCTGTAAGTATTGTGCGAGTGAGTGCTTGCTGCGCGAGCAAGGCGGCATGCTGACAGTGTGTGTGCTCGTGTGTGTTGTGACGTGCATTTCATAGTGCATACTGGACCGGGCGAGTTTTGCGATAGAGGCAGCACACGCAATGCTCAAGACATTCAACGCAAGCGGTGAGCGTCGGTGTGTCTTACGACGTGGTTGGTAATGTGCCCTCGTGTTCTCTTGTGTGCATGATGCAGGTTACGCTCTTTCTCTCCCTTGTCTGCTGGCAACTATTGATCTTTTTGCTCGTTCTCTGGGGCGACGCGGTGGTGTGCTGCCCAGGTCTTCAGAACCCCAGACAAAGAACCGGTGAGCCGCCGCTTTCTGCTCGTTCTGGCTTCGCTTGTGCTCAGCACCAGCAACACGGCCGCCTGTATTCTCGCCGCCACACCTTGTGCTTAAACCCGCTACCGTCTCCGGTCCTCGTGGGTCGCCAGACAACTGAACGGTGGCGGCTGGACATCGACGAACGTGGAGGCGATCCGGACAGCCACGAGCGCGTTGCGCTGTGTGTGGTTGGCTCGGTTGTAAGGGACGCTAGCGAGGCCGTCTGCCAGTGGCTTCTAGAGAGACACCTGCCAGCGGCCGCATGTTTGCTGGCCACATTAGGGTGGCCATATCGTGAGAGCTGCGCCACGTTTCGTCATGTCTTGCGTTGGTCGTGCAATCGACGGAACCGGGATGGTTGCCTCGCGCTTTGCGACACGCTGCCGAGCTAACGTCTGCTACTCCAGTGGCGGTATCGATGACGCATTCGACACGCTCCGGATTGCGACGACCTCTTCGCTCAAGCTCCGCACGCTGGCGAGGAGTTGATCGGGGGTAGCCGCAAACGTGACAAGTCCTGTAGAGGGGCCGTCGGGCTGGCCGCTGAATTGGCGAGTGATCATATCGGCTGACAACGCAGCCACGTTAACGTGCACGAAACATTGACAAGTACGTGAGCTCCAGTCGGCAAGAGCCTGACGGCAGTCGAACGCTGAGTAGCTGGGACAGGTGCGCTTCACGGCATCCTCCATAGCCTCGTGTATGGGGTGGGACGGACAGACGGCGATCGGGTCCGCGTAGTACAGGATTGGCGCCGCACCGAGCTCACTTCGGGACGACGGTTTCGCCACTCGAGCCGATTGATGCTGAAAAATAATCTATGCAAATCGACTTTGGGTTTCTCCTGTCACCGTGACTTGTTCGAGGCGTGCTACTTGCATTAATTGTCGAGGCTTATCCCAGCCACCAAGTGACTTTGCCACTCTGAGATCAGGGGCTTGGCGTTTTGGCGATATACTCGAGAATAGTGCGCACGTCGTTTACTCTCCAAGTGTCCCCGTGCGCCAGGTCGCTGAGGCTTACACCCCCAGCAGCAGCAGCTTGGGTCGCTGAGCCTCTCCTTGTCGAGTTTGACTTTAACTTGCCGGTCACGTTGAGCTGACTTCTAGACGTTGTCGACTCTAGCAAACGGTTGATGTAGGCGGCCACTTGGTCGGTCCTGCCCAGGGGGGAGCTTGACTTGAGGGAAGAGCGCGTTTGAGAGTTTTTACGGGTTGCCGATAATCTGCGCTCCGAGCCGCATGGATTGCATCTACTTTCCAGAGTAATGGAGAAGGTCTCACCGCGAGGGACTGCTCCACGCGAGTCTTCTGTCTCCTCACTCGCAACAAAATGTAGTCACCCATCCATTGTATGTCTGCAAACAACACAGTCCCAACATCGGAGCTCCTCCCGACGACAGACCACTGCAGACAGAACAGCGTTCTATCCTTGAGGGACTTGGTCTTGGGAGCGCAGGTATTAGGTTTTAAATAGAGCGGGGGTCAGGAGACTCGAGTCCTGAAGCGTCATTAGCGGAGCTTTCGTCTGTAGCGGCATACCTTCTTCGTTGATTTACTCACATAGCAAGCGCGAAGCCCGATGCTCAGTCTTGTATACCACTGCTTGTGGCGCTCGAAGAAATCCGTGCGGGTGCTGTCTTCCGGCTGACACTTGATGCTGCTGAGGTCGGTAGACGACGACGAGAAGCCGATGCTTGGGCCTTAAAACAGGAACGTCGCGAACTCTCGGATAAGCTTGTGTGAGATCCTGTCTTTGGTCAACGTCTCTAGTGTCAATTCATCAGGAATGTTATTTGCGAGGAACGCGCTCAACTTCTTCTTTGCGGTAGTAGCATGCCTCTTCGTTGACGAGGTACGTGATGTCTCGAGTAGGTGTGAGAGGCGCTCAACATCCTTCGCAGCCATCGTCAGCTGAGCTTGCTGCGTGTGCTGGGTGAACTTCGTGTATTGCCATGATCAGTCGTATGTACCCATATCTGGAACATGTGTAACCTTGGGTTACGAATTTTTAAGATAATACAATGCCGTGCCTGCAGCCCAGGAAAGCTCTGGAACAGAGTGGTTTGGTTCAATTTTTAAGCCATTCTGATAAAGGACAAAAATCAGCGTGCTCAGCAGAAACTGCGACTGTGTCGTGGCACCCACCCCTGTCACGGAGTGTAGGCGTTGTTGATCGCATTGCAACCGCTGCCGCCTGCTGCGAGTGAGAGATTGCGTGTTGCGTATGGCGACGCTATCTCTGAGCCGCACGACTCGCTTCAAACGCGATAAACGTGGCGTCGCACTTCGCGCACCGGTCGACGAGTGAGTGGGGAGCACTCGCGAACGTTCTCCATACAGACACAAAGCGGGGATGAACCACATAGCAGGCAAACCGGACTGCAGTGTCAGCGCAGCGTTCAGTGGTGCTAACATAGGGCATAAGTCATCTCGCCAACAGCACGTCGCTGGCGGTATGCTGTCGCCATTGTAGTCGCCCTCGCAGCGAACACTTGCTGGGCATTTGCCGCTTCAGCCAGCAAAACGCGCGCAAAGCCCGAATAACCTCGTTCTGGTGGTGGACAACGGCGGTCCAGTGGTCGAACACGAACGCACTGTTGGTGGCGACTACATTGGGCTGCGAACGCGCAGGGTTTCTCGCTCGACGAGCCCTTCCGACACTATATTGCAAATATAAACCAAATTTTGTCAAAGATGTTTTTCACGCGTTAATTGGAGTCATGATACAAATTTGACGTTTTATGTGAAAAACACGTCCAAAATGACTGAGTATCTGAAACGACTTCGATTTGTGGTCGTTCGAGAAGATCTCTGCCAACCGCCCATCGAACCTCTGTCGAATACTAGTACACCACGAGCTGATTAAGACAACGCAGCACAGATAACAATGCCATCGATACATACTGATTTTTTGCGTCAACCCGCGACGCTCAAAATCAGTGAGTATGTATCGATGGCATTGTTATTTATAGTGCCGTTCCTCCCACGAGCAACTGGTGCGAACGACTGTTTTTGCAAGCCACACTGGTCGTGATACACAGATGACTTCGCTTCTGTCAGCCAACTTCGAGATCTTGGTGTTCTCCTTGGAAGTCGTTCGCATTGAGATGGAAATTCTGTTTTGAGAACCATGGTCACTGAGCTATAATTTGGCCGCAATTTGTACTGACTTATTGAATTATTGAGTATTGGCTGGTAATGTATTGCATTATTTACTATTGGTTGCTTCCAGATCCCGTACAATATATTACGCAGTACTTCCAAGCACTGCTAAGCACCGCTGCTGAAGGAAGACCGGACGACGCAGCAGACTCGATGCTGCTTGGACCTCTGCGCGTCACGTGAAACCCTCGAGCTCTCTATGTTGAAGAAGCCGTTCGTAGAGCTGCCGCACGAGCTCCACCCCTCGCGCCTTGCTTTGGTCACGACTGTCTCGCGTTTTAACGTTCACGATGCACGTTGGTACGGCCGACATCGAGTGTGTACTGCCAGCGCCGTATGGTACGCCAGCGCCACACTCTGTACATCCACATTTCAATCGCACAGCAACGCAAAGTGCTGCCCGCTGCCTACTTGAACTTACGTGTGCCACTGAGGCGGCAAGCGCGAGCTGCCACGCTCTAGACGCATGTGGACGCACGGCATCAACTCTCCGCTACACAACGGTGCTCTCTAACGTCTGCTATCGCTTTGCAGCACAGTCGACCCCGCTAGCACATGAAGCATGTGAACGCTTCTGTCTGGAGCGTCTCGAGACTTGGTTGAGAGTGGTTCTTGAGCCCGCAGATTAATCAGTCGATAATCATTACATGCACACGATTCGGTGGTGGTAGATTGTATCACCCTCCGATACAAGGACATGAATGTAAAGAAAGGGAAATATAAATCGAAGATAACCGCATATCTGCCAAGGACAAACATTCTCTACAAGAACGAAAATCTTCTTCACTTCCCGAACGAGCAACACCCTCCTCAAAAATGTACCATTTATGACCGATTATTTGGAGAAAATAGAGATGTGGCATGAATGTTGCTCGTTAAAATCTATTTGGGGCGGTGTGTTCCGTTGGACGGGCTTGGCGTCCGTCCTGACCTCTACTGTACGAGGGACACAAAAAATTTAAACGAGAAAACATTGAAAATCAGCTTTTAATTTTGTTGTTGTCAACTGAAGGTTTGCGGAATGGTCAAATGTCAGAAAATATGTTCACGATCGCAAGACCATCTCAGATTCTGGTAAAGCTTTGGAAATGGAATTTTTCCAGAGCTTTACCAGAATCTGAGATGGTCTTGCGATCGTGAACATATTTTCTGACATTTCCAGAATATAATCTCCGATCTGAAGAAACGCTGTTGTTCCTCATAACATCTGCGGGTGAGCGCATTATGCGATGAGTGTTTTTTATATTTTTAACACTACGAGGAGGGTGCAGTACATATTCCATCTCTTATCATGGGTAAAACTACCGTAAGTACGAACGTAAGTTTAATTATGTATGGAAATTTCTGGTATGGAAATTCTCGTCAGCGTCCGACCTGACAAAAAGTCGGATCACCATAACGAAATCGTCTTGAGAAATGTATGACCATACTGGATGCGAGGCGTTGCTAATCCGCCCATCCCCGTTTCGCATGAAACGAGGAGAATCAAAGTTCCAGTTCGACGCACCATATCCGCAGCTTGTTTTTAGTAAGATGCTCAGCTCCCTACCAGTTATTCCGCCACACAAAAAGGTCGCCCGCCAACCATAAAGCCCGAGAAACGGAGGAACAGGACAGAACGCGCACGTGGCCTCGCGAGATCAAAGCAAGCGAGGAAGCGAGCGAGGTCGACCAAGGCGACCGCTGGAGCAGTTACCAGCGAGCGATGGCCAAGCGCATGCGCGCCAAGAGCCCCATGGCCGCCACCGCAACGACACCGTCCACCACGACGGGCGACCGCGACACGGAGCTGCTAGAGCTCACCATCGCCCCAATGTCGCAGGACGACACCAACGGAGCGGACGCCGACGATCGGAGCGTGTCCGCGCGCGGCCGCGGTGGCGCGACACCCCAAAGCGAAGCGCCGAAAAGCAAACGTGCGTAGTGTGCGTTTCCATTCGCTGCTGTCGCTGCCGAAAGCGACGAATGCACAGCCAACTGTGGGGTACTGTGGTGTTCTGACGTGACTGCCGTTTGATGGATCGCAGCACCGGCTGCGGCTGCTGGCGCCGACAGCAAGCACGTGATGCTGCCCGCGTTCCTCTCCAAGACGTTTGAGATCTTTAGCATGCCCGAGTTCGCGAGCGTGTGCGGCTGGAACGCGAACGGCGACACGATCATCGTGTCGCAGCTCGAAGCGTTCGTCGCGCTCGTGCTTCCGCGGTTCTTCAAGCACCGGAACTTCCCGTCGTTCGTGCGCCAGCTGAACCTCTACGGCTTCCACAAGACCGTGCTCGACTCGAAGCGCCTCGAGTTCCAGCACCCGTACTTTAAGCGCGACCGGCCCGACCTCCTGCACTACATTAAGCGCAAAGTCTCGTCTGGTGGTGCGTCCACACAGCAACAGCAACAGCAGCAACAGCAGCTCGTCAGCACCACCGTCCAGGTCTGTGGGTGTGGTCGTCTAGGTAGTCGTGGTGGTGGTTAAAGAGCTCTTATGGTCGCAGGTCGACTAGGCTCACTCTCTCTCTCGTACGAACAGAACTCTCGCTTGGAGGCGCACCGAGAGATCTCGGACAGTTTGCTGCGCGAGATGAAGGAGCTGCGGCTGCGCAGCGAGACCATGGAGAAGCGACTGCGCGAGCTCGAGATCGACAACGCGGTATGCTGGCTAGTTCAAATGGTCTCGGTCTGTTTCGTCTAGTCAGCTGACCTCCCCCTCTCTTCCTCTCTCTCTTCTTGTGCCGCCAGATCGTTCGTAGCGACAATGTGAAGCTCTGGAAGCACCTTGAGACTGCGAAAGACAAGCAGCTGATCATGCAGGAGAAGCTCAAGAAGATCATGTGGATCCTCTTCCAGATCTACCGCGGCAAGCAGGGCATCCCGAAGCTCTCGAGCACGGACGCAGGCGACGTCATCAGCGAAGAGTGCGTGGTCGAGTGCTTGCTTGAGTGTGTGTATTGGCGTGTGCGAGTGTGTGAGCGTGTGGCTGAGGATGACGATCGTTCTGTGCGCTCGTTCTAAATGGCTCGCTCGGTCCCTCCCGCACGCTCTGCATGTGCGTGGCGTGCCTCTCGTGCTTTCGTGCGTCTCGCCGACCGGGTGGTTGCTTATGGCAGTTATATCAACAGCAGCATGCTGGGCGCTAAGGAGTTCCGCGAAGTGCTCCGGTACCTCGCGATGGACGAGCCGCCGCTGCTCCCACGCTCGTCCACCTCGGCCGTCGAAGTGCCGTCGCAGGGCTCGCGCAAGCGCAAGTTTGTCGAAGTGGCGTCCGACTCGCCTGGCCAGTTCGCGAACCAGTTTTACCCCTTCGGTAAGTGTTCTTGTTGTCGTACATTGTAGTGGCCGTGTCGCTGTCAAGTCACCCTAACGACGTGCGCATGTGCCACTCGCTCCCACGACAGAGTTACCATCCGTGGTGGAAGTCAGCTCGCCGTCAGTCGGGACGTCATCGGCGATGACTGTGGCCGCAGCACCGTCTACCGACAGCAGCAACAGCAACAACAATGTGCTGAGCATTTTCTCGCCAACGCTGTCGTCCGTTCCGCGCCCCGACTTTGGAGGCGGCGACCTGAGTGCGCTGTTCCCGAACGGCGTGCCGTCGAGTCTCACGAACTACGACAACGCCACGGCCCTCGCCGCTGCTGCGACAGCAGCAGTGACTGGGCGAAGCCACAGCCCTGCAAACGGAACCGCGAACCAGTTGGACTTGATCGACGACGACCTGCCGCTGCTCAGCGACTCGGAGAACTACACTTTCGGCGACAGCGAAGAGGTCCGTTGGCTCGGCTTGAGTGGTTGTGTTGGCAACGCTAATGTGTGTGTGGTCGCTCCTTGGACGGTTGGTTTTGTAGCAGCACGTGATGAAGAAGCTGGAGGACTTTGAGACGTCGCTCCTGGACGAGTACGACGTCGGGTGTCTCGACACGCTGCTCCAGGTGTGTGGATTGTGATGAGAGAGGCTCGTGTGGGTCGGATACCGGACGTCTTGTGCTCACGTGATACGGTTTCCTATAACTTACGCAGCAACTGAAAAGCTCAGCAGCAGGGAAACCGGCTGCGGACGTTTCGGTGATCGACCCGGAGGAGATTTTTATCGGCGGCCCTGACGACGGCTCACCTCGCAACGCGTAGTCCGTTCGTTCGTTCCGAGCCCCACCACCCACCCGCCCCACTCTCAAGCGACCGAAGCCCTCTCCTCCTCTCCATCCCCTCTCCAACCCCAGAAAAACGACACCTGCACGTGCACGGACGACGTTCCTCGTCCCCCTTTCGGCGAGCCTGCTCTTCCCAAGCGACTGCATCTTCTGTTTGTATCGAGTGACGTCGCCGCCGCCGCCGCCGCCGCCGCCAGCACGCTTCAATAATTGTTTGAGGCATATTTATGAACAAAGGATTCATTCCCCTCGCCATCATTCACTCATTCATTCATGACGAGGCGCTTGGTCATCCTCAACGATGCCGCTCCGAGCTGCTCCGACGTCCTTGGGACGCGGACCTGGCTGACGTGTGCGACTCGCGACCCTCTTCTGCTCGGCTGCTCCCGTGCGCCGCCCGAGTGTCGCTCGTCTGCGCCTCCAGCGCCTCGCGCAGTCGCCTAATCTCCTTGTCCTTGCGCTGGAGCTCGTTCTGCGCCGTGGCAAACACTTGCGACAAGTTGGTAGCGAGCACCTGGTTGGCGCGCGCGAGCTCCTTGTTCGCGCTCTGCAGCGCTGCGAGTTCGAGACGCAGCGCGTCGGCGTCCTGCTCGGCCTTGTGCTGGCGGTCGGCGGCTTCTTTCCGACCGAGCGCGCTCGTGGACGTGTCCAGGTCGCCGTAGAGGTCGTCGCTCATGGTCAGATAGCCACAGACAGCTTCGAGTAATTCTGAAACGGTTTCTCGGATTTTGACACGCATCAGTATCTCCGATTACAGTACCGATGGACACTCGGTGCCTCAAGTTCTGGGAGGATGGCCAGGAGCTCGTACGTGACAGCGCGCGCGTTGCGCTACCGAGAGTCCTTAAAGAGCTGCGCACCATGAGCCGCTTCCTGCAAAAGAACCAGGCGGCGCGCTTCAGCGACGGCGCGCAGCAGAAACTCGTGGACGCCATCGCAGCGTACGTGGCGCTCGCCAAGCAGCGCGTGCCTGGGCGCGCGGGCGACGACCAGCAGCTCGTCGAGGCGGTGTTTAGCGTCGTCAAGGACGCGCTCGCGATGCCGTTCAACGTCATGGGCTCGAAGCAGAAGAAGCGCCTGATGAAGTGGTACAGCGAGCTCATTGGCGCAGTGCCGGACGCGCTCGCCACAGATGCGGCCGCCCACGCCCCGACGCCCGTGCAGTGGAGCGTGCTGGGCATCGATGACGACGGGTACCTCTCGCTCTTGGACGACGCGAGTGGCGAGACGTGCGAGACGTTCCACGTACAGCAGAAGAGCCAGGACTTCAAGCAGATCCAGACGGCGCTCGAGACCGCCGACGTCGTGATTGTGACGCTCGGTGACGAGATCGTCGAGATTCGCGTCGTTGATGCGGACGCGGCTGGTACATAAGAGGAAGAGAAGACGGAATGTCCGTGGGAAAAAATGTACTTTTTAGCAAAGCTCACCTTTCTTCCTCCATCCCTCATAAACATGCAGTGCGGACTCAGAAGCCGGGGGCAGCGTTCTTCTGGCGACTCTCGCTCCACGCCTTGGCGATCGTGCGCTTCATCTCGTCGTCGCCCTCGTCGTACATGTTCTAAAAGAGCCACCGTAACAACAACACCAACAACACAAATGAGCAGCGCTTCCTTCCTCTTAGACCACTCACTGCCCACTGTAAAGAGCATATTGACAAGAGCTCGCACCTTCATCATGTCCATAATGCCGGCCGCAGGGTCGCTCGAGTCGCTGCGGAGGGACTTGCCTGGGTTCTTCTCCGTCAGGTTGAGCCACGAGTGGTTCTTGTCGGCTTTCCACAGCGTCACCGTCACACGGTTCTTCTTCACGCGGTACGAGCTCTTCGAGGGCACAATGTCCTTGTCGAGGTGGTTCTTCACGAGGCTATTAACACACGCACACGCGTGCACAAGATGACGCAATCCACGCCAGTCAGCTCTTCAAATGCCGTCAAGAGGGTAGTACAGTAGAGCTGATCAGTCACACACGTGCTCATACCGGTAGTTCTTCCCGTGCAACCCCAGAATCTATTGTCGACATTAGCCAAATGCCAAACGACAAGCATCAGTGTCACTAAAATAGGCCAGTGCCAAAAACCACTCATCGATCAGCTCCCCCATTCACACCTTGAGGTCGAACGAGTTCTTTGTGAAGCTGCACGTCACGTTCTCTTTCGGCAAGTCGCCAACGCCGTCAATGCCCGACATGACGTACACCGCCACCTTGTCTTTGCCATAGCCTACGATTCCCAAGTCCAACACACCAGCATCAGTCAGTCACGACACTCGCCAGTCAGTCATCGAATGCTCATCAGCTAAGCGTTCGGGACGCACCGTCGTCCTCCCAGCCGAAGCGCGAGATCTCCACGAACGGCGTCACGTCGTCCGTGCCGCTGAAACGTACAGGGACAGCGACCGGCGGCGGCTGCTTTGGTGCCGCTTGGACAGCAGCCACTGGCGGCTCGTGCGCTTCCACAGCTGCCTCGAGCGCCTGTTGCTTGCGCGCGAGCAGCTGCGTCAGGTCGCGCACGTTGCCCGGCGCCTTCGCAGCGGCCAGCAGCTCACGGAGCTCTGCCACTTCGCTCTGCAGCGCGTCGTCAGCCATCAGTCGTCGCTCTCGTTCGTTCTTTTAGCCGTTGATCTTCTCGAAATGCAACCGAAAAAGCGCACCTTTTGGTGAGCTTCGTACTTTATCGGAGAAGGCTGCATTCGTACTTTGTCGACTAGAGCCGCACGTTCCCGCCATATTTTCTCCACCATGGCGGCCAGCGAAGGCGACAGCAACGGCTGCGCGGACGCTGCGAGCGACGGCGCGGCAGTGACGTCTACGCCGCTAGCGACGTCTACAGTGCTGGAAACGCCTACGCTACTAGAGTCGGTCACACCAGTCGAGACGTCCACGCCACTAGAGACATCGAGAGTGGGGACTTCCACGTCACTGGAGACATCCACGATGCTGGAGACGCCGACGCTGATGAATACTAGTACATCTCCAGTGGACGCGGTCGTAGATGCAGGAGATGCGCACTCAACAGCGTTTTCTCCGCCAGTGGCCGCACTCCAAGCGAGCGATCCTGCGGCTGCTACAGTGGCTGCGGACAGCGACACCACCGCCGCCAACAGCGACAGGAAGGGCGACAAGAGCGACAGGACGAGCTGCAGTGAAGACGAAGGGCTAGGAGCTGGCAGCAGCTCACCACTAGACGCAGCCACGCACGCCACAGCCACAAGCGCTGTCTCGTCGCTTGTTCCGCAAGAGCAAGAGAAGAAACAGGACGACGAGCTGACGGGTGAGGACGGTACGTGTGGTGTATGCTGCTGCTTTCTGTGTGTGGTACTGTAGGTACTCACTGACGGCTCCTACTGTCTGATTGTATCGTGAATTGACTGATGCGTCGCTAGCACCTACAACGACGCTGTGCAAGCACCTGTGCAGCCACGACGGCAAGCGGACGCGAGCGGACCGGCGGTGTTTAGAGCCGCTCTGTCGGCTCCACGGACTCGCCGTGTGCGCCAGCTGCTCGGAGGCGTTCCACCCAACCGCTGAGCTCCGGAAGCACCGCCAGTCGGTCATCTCGAGTGCGTTCATCCATCCATCGTACTGCTGGTGGTGGGTGGCTCTGGACGTGGAGCTGACTGAACAGCGCGTGACCTTGTGCGTCGCTTGCTTGCTCCCAGGCTGCCCACAGTGCCGACTCGAGCGTGCTGGCATCTTCTGCCTCGACTGCGACTTGGCGTTCTGCAGCCCGTGCTTCCGTATCATCCACACACCACGACGGGTTCAGAGCCACAAGCCGTTGGCGCTCGAAGGTGCGTCGTCTAGTCCTAGGTAGTGTGGGAGGCGTTGAAACCAGTTCCTCCACCGTCACTAACACTCTTGGGATGCGGCGTAGGCGCCTCCGTGTCGCTCCTGTCGTCGAAAGCGTTCGCGTTGAGGCACGGAGACACGACGGCTACCGATGGGCTCCCGGCTTCCTCAACACTACCACAAGTGCCCTTACCAGTCGTACACACCAGCGACGCAAGCGTCAGCGCTGCTGGTGCCGAGCAGCTTCCAGTGCCTCTGGCGCCAACGACACAGTCGTTCGCGTTCACACCTGTCGAGGAATGGGAGCTCCCAGCGGTGCCAGCGCTGGAAGCAGCCGCTGACTCGGCCACCGCAGCGGTTGGAGACAAGCGGAAACGAAACCTCGACGTCATCATGATCGAGTCCGACTCGGACCCGGACGACGACGTGGCGGTCGAGGCGGCGGTGTCCGTGCCAAGTACGCGGCAGCGGAACCCGCCCGAGACGCTTCCCAACCCAAACTATCCCAACAGCACCGGCGACACCGCAGCAGAGCCGCGTCCCTACGCAACGTACCATTCCCTATCGACGCCTGCGAGCTTACACCAGCAGCAGCACCCCCAGCCTCCTCTGGTCCAGCACCAACGGTCCTCGTTTGGCACCTCGACCGCCCGTTCCCAGCCGAGTCGTCCAGCTCCCACAAACTTCGCAACGGGGACAAACGACAGCGTGAACGTGAGCAGGTATCCCCAGATGCCAGGAGGAGCGGCGCAGCACCGTGGCGTCGCTGCCACGTCGCAGTCACTCGCTATCGAGCCGTTCAACCGAGGAGGAAGAGGAGGAGACTGGACCAGGTACAGCTCAGCGAGTCCCGGGATGCCGAGTCCTGGAATGCAGCACCTCGGACTCCACCAAGTCGTCAGCTCGGACGCTTACGACACGGACAGCAGCTCGGGGATCAGTGGCAGCGGCGTCGACATGAGCTCGTCGGTTCCACCAGTGGTGGAAGAAGTGTCGGCGCCGTCATACGCGCCCGTCGCACCACCGGCTCCCTATCAGCCGCCGCTGACTGACGGGTGGGATGCCGGCATGAGTGGGAACTCTCCCCTCGACCTTCCCTACGGCCGTTCGTCAAGCGACTTTGCAATGGAGAATGGCAGTGTCCCAGAGGTGCCGACACCCGCTGTTGCGACGCCCCGTGCGTCTGGGACGCTGATCACGACCAGTGCGGACTGGACGGCGAACCCGCTCGAAGACGTCTTGTTCGACCGGTACTTCCAGATCAACTTGTACACAGTGAACCTGGAACAGCACATCACGCGCTTGAATGCCCGCATTGTCCAAGCGTCTGTCGACAACTTTGCAGCGGCGCAGCAGATGACTGTGACGCTGCGCCAGCAACAGAGTTTACTGCTCAAAGCGCAGCTGAACCGCACGAACGCGCTCGTGGCGCTCATTGTCCAGTCTGGGAGCATCATGAGCAAGGTGAAGCGGCTACGCATGGACACGCTGAGCGACATCCCGCCCGTCCCGATCGCGAGCCACCGGCGGTGCCTCGAGCTCTCACAGCAGATCACACAGTACGCGAGCAACACTGCGATGCTGCACCAGCAGATGGCGATCGTGCTCGACTCGTCTGGCGGGATGGACCCGAGTACGTTTCACCAGTCCGTGTCGTCGATCAACCAGGCGCTGCAGACGACGGAGCAGGTGATTCACGGCTGGAAGGACGAGCGCGAGGCTGAGATTGTCCGCATTGTGCAGTACTCGAACGTCGTGCGGGAGGAGCTGAAGCGCACGTTTCACGTCCAGAAGCCACCGCCAATGCCGCCCCAGAGCCAGCCCATGTACCAGCAGCAGCAGCAGCACCATCACCATCCGAGCAACGGCTACTACCAGTGACGGATGGATGATGGCCACTGAGAATGTAGAGACGGAGAAACGACGACGTGTGTGCACACTATTTAACAACGCTTCGGTCGGTCGGTCGGTCGGTCGGTCGTGCGGCTGAGTCCCCAGTCGGTGGTGCCGCTAGCCGTGTCGATAGACCAAGAAGCCGATCTGTCCAAGGAAGAAGTAGAGCATCCTGATTACAGCCACAGCCGCCAGAGTTGAGAGTGTCAGTAAGTACAGTAGCTGGTTGGTTGCTTGGTTGCTTGGGTCCCAATGTGCTGACAAGGCCCACCGTTTGACTTCGTGCGAGACGAAGGAGCCAAAGGACTTGCCCACGATGACGTGCCACGCGCCCGTCTCGAGCTCCTCGACGTCCTTCTTGATCTGTTGCGCCACCTCTGTGAAGTGGTTCTTCTCGCCCTTGTACAGCGCCTTGAGCGCGTTCGTGGCGCTCGCGACAACGAACTCCTCGAGCTCCTTCGACGCGTTCAAGTACACGATCCGGAGCGCGCCGACCGCCACGTCGTCCTTCTTTTGCGCCTTCGACATTGAGTCTTCGTATAGGAGGGGGCTCTGGTCGGAGTGAGTCTGAAGCGCCGCTCAAAGCCACCACGAGCCAAGAGCCGCGCACCAACACAACAGTCAGTCGCAACGTCTGAATGCCGACGACGTGCGAACAGGGCGTGAATAATGACAAGCGGGAGCTCGAGCTGCTGCTCCGCTGCACTGTCCATGCGTTCGTCTTTCGTGACGAGGACGACGTCCCAGCTCACAAGCTCGTCACGTCAGTAAAGCCGCTCGTGTCGCGCGTGCTCAGGCCCAGCGAGTCAGTCGAAGCCGACAACGCAGAGAGCTACGTGCGGCACTGCGAGCGCGTTCTCGAGTGCCAGCACTGGGCGACAGGCGAACTGGAGCGAGAGCGGATGGCGCTCAAGGCGCTGCTTCCTCGGTGCCTCGACACTCAGCAGACGCGAGCCACTGTCGAGACTTCAGAGGCGTCTGAGGACATCCGCGCGTTCGAGGCGTACGCACTCCTCAAACTGTTTCTCCTAGAACGCTCGCTTGCAACTGGTGCACAGCTGGGCCCCCTGGATGACAGTGAAATGCACTTACAAGGCCTCCACGTGCAGCTGGAGCTCTACCGTCAGTACTTTGAACGCTCCCAGCATCGCATGGTACGTCCGTACTGAAGGAGGTGGATCCATGCCCTCACGTCAGTTTACAGTCTACTAGCCAGCTAGCTATCAAGCTGCTGACCACTTGAGGTACATGGTTCTCTTTCTGACTACAGATCGCAGCTGCCGCCGACGTCCAAGCAGTTCGCCAAGCGTACGACCTCTTCGTATCGTCCACGACACACGCGTCCCCTGAACGGAGGTAGCGGCTACACGTAGGCGCTCGTGTACGTCGGCATAATGTCCGTCTTCTTCGAGTCGAGACACGGCACTGCGAGCCACGCGTAGTAGAACGCTGCGCCGCCTAGAACGTGCATGACGCCCTTGCCAAAGCCGACACCGCTGTCGCTGGCGCTGAAATAGATCGGGATGCCGCCAGTGAGCGCTGCGAGCACGAGGAAGAGCAGCGCGAGCTTGGCTTTCTCTTTCTGGAGTGGCGCAATCGACTTGTCAGTCGAGAGCAGCCGGCGGTACGCAGCACCGACAACGTAGCTCGCGACGAGCAGCGCCTCGTAGACCGTCGAGTCCCAGCCGTCCTTGGCTTTCATGAGCCACGAGAGCGCAAACGCAACGTAGCGCAGCACAATGTTGCGGTCTTCGTCGCGGAAACCCATGAGGTGCACGCACAGGAGCAGAAAGTACGTGATCGAGAGCACGTCCGAGATAAAGTGCCACTGGAGCTCGCGCAGGAAGAGCTGCGCGTGAAACGCCTCGGCCGCGTTGAAGCAGAACGCGATGCAGAGCTGGAAGACGCCCACGAAGAGCTCAAAGTGCCGGTGGTTGCGCTTCATCACGCCGAGCGCCGGCACCATCGCGGCGTCCGTGAGCGCCAGGAAGCAGAAGCGCGCGAGCGCGAGCAGCACCATCACGTCGACCGACACTCGGGTGTGCGTGCGTGTGAGGGGGTGGCCAGTCCTGAAACTGCGCTGAATACCGAGATGTTCAGATACCGGTACAGTATCACTAATTTAGGATCCCCATTATCTTGCGCTAATTCAGGATCTTCCCTCAAGGTCATGAAGGTGGGCCAAACTCAACACCTCTCTCACATGCTGGAGTGGTTGGACTCCGCGAAGGATATACTCCACTTGATAAAGACTCGGTCAGCCCACCATCGTTTGATTCTGGACGAAGATGTCCACTGCACCATTGCTGTATTGGCCGATCACAGAACCACACGACATCGAAGAGCAGACGGAAACCGCGTCTACCAAAACCGCTGTTTAGCGATCTATATTGCGAGCACGTCTTTGGCGTGTGTCTTCATCACAGCGAGCGATGCGACCACGTTCGAGATCGATTCACTAGAGTCCTCGCACCACATCGCGTGGTGGCTCTGAGTCTCACGCACCGTCGCTCAGCGTTGACACGTTGACACGTCGACTCAAGAACTCACATTGAGACAACGCTGACCATGAATGACACGCGAATAGCTGAGTGGAGGCACTGATCGTCTTGAGTGTGGGGATATCGAGAGAGCAAGAGTAAACAGCTTGATTCTGCGAAGAACAGTTGTTGAAGCTGAAGTGTAGCCATTTTCATCGTGTACAGCACACTGCCTCAACAGAGCTCCAATCTGAAGGGATCCGGAAGGAATCCGAAGCAGATTGACACTGTTTTGGTATGTATCGGTGGAACAATTCCTACTTTTGCCACATTCTTTCCTTTTTGAGAATGCCCTTGTTTGTTTGTATGCTGTGTTTCCTCTCACTAGAATCTTTGTTGCTGCTTGAACTTGCATTGAATGCGAACATCGTCACGATGTCAGTCATTCGAGCTTTTGGCTTTGCCACCTCACACTCCCGCCAGCTCAGCTTCATAGCTCATCGCTCGCTATGGCCGCCGCCTCTGCTGCTGTCCGGATGGACGGCAAAGCCACGAGCCAGCGCATCCAAAAGGAGGAGCTCGCGCCTGCATGCGCCGCGTTCCTCGAGCGCCACGGCCGCCGCGTCGGCCTCGCAGTTGTCGTCGTCGGCTCACGTGCGGACTCGGCCACGTACGTGCGCATGAAGCAGCAGGCGTGCGCCGCTGTCGGCATCGCGTCCTGGAAGCTGCAGATCTCAGACGACGGCTCTGGCGCCGCCGAGTCGCAGCGTACAGTACAGGCACTGTACGACACCATCGCAGAGCTCAATCGCCGCACAGACGTGGACGGCATCATTGTCCAGCTCCCACTGCCGAGCTACTGCAACGAGGCGGCGATTCTCGCGACTGTAGCGCCAGAGAAAGACGTCGACGGGTTGCACCCAGACAACCACGCGGCGCTCTTCCAGTTCGCGACCACGAAAGGTCCCGATACGACGACCCACGTACTGCCGTTCAGCATTCCGTGCACGCCAGCGGGCTGCGTAGAGCTCCTGGACGCGTACAACGTCCCACTCGAAGGCAAACGTGTGGTCGTGCTCGGACGCAGCCAGATCGTCGGGCTGCCGGTGGCGCTGCTCTGTCTCCAGCGCAACGCGACCGTCACGATCTGCCACTCGAAGACTGAGGATTTGAAAGCCCGTGTACAGGAAGCGGACGTGCTCATTGCTGCGATCGGCCGCGCGCGCTTCGTTCAAGGCGATTGGATCAAGCCGGGCGCGACCGTCGTCGACGTGGGCATCAACGCTGTCGACGACGCGACGAAAGCCGCTGGCTACCGACTCGTTGGGGACATTGCGTACGCTGAAGCCGCCAAAGTCGCGCACGCGATCACGCCTGTGCCGGGCGGTGTCGGCCCCATGACAGTTGCTATGCTGCTGCGGAACACGCTGCAGAGCGCGCTTCGCCGCCAAGAGAAGGTCGCGTGCTAGTAGTACTGTGTCGTGTTGGTACGATAGAAAGGAAGGGAGGATGGTGGGCTTGTCACCACGTTGAAGGCCTCAATGTTCGAGTGGGGGGAAGAGCATACACTGACGCGTCTCCAAGTAGCTGAGACAAGCGCTGTGGTCTCTCTCCCATGGACGACACTAGGACTCCTCCACATCCTCATCAACGCCAGCATCGTCGTCGTCGTCAAGCAACGCTTCGTCTTCGGACGAGTAGCTGCCGCTCTCCTCCACGAGCTGCACCTCTTGGTGGAGCTCTTCCCAGTACTCGGCCCCGCGTCCGCTCGACTTGGCTCCAGCGAAAGATGGAGCGGAGACCATCGACGCGGTTGGCGACAACACTTTGTAGTAGTACGACTTACCGGACGCTTGCTGCTGCGCGAGCTCGGCTTCCAACGCGACGACGCTCTCGCTCTCGCCCTCACACTGCTTCTGGGCACTGAGGAGCACGCGAGCACAGTCTACGTAGCCGTACGCGACCGCCACTTGTGCTGGCGTCTCCCAGTCGCTGTTCAGGAGTGAGGGATCAGCGCCAGCCTCCAGCAACCGCTGAACCACTAGAAGACGGCCAGAGAGCGCTGCCCAGTGCAGCGGCGTGTCGCCTCGCTCGTCCACTGCGTTCACACTCGCGTTGTGGTCGACAAGCTGTGAGATCGCTTGGACAGCGTTCGGTGCGTCGACTGCTAAGTGCAGTGCAGAACACCGGCTGTTGTCGTACGCGTCGACAGCAGCAGCGGGGATACTGTCGAGGAGGAGCAGCGCCACGTCCACGCGTCCAGTCGACGTCGCGGTGAGTAATGGGGGTCGACCGTTCGCGTCTCGATGTCCGAGGAGATGACGAAAGCCCTCGTTGTCAGCCAGGAGAAGCTGCTTCGCACACTCGACGAACCCCTTCTCTGCCAGCACGTGCATCGGGTAGCGGCCGCTGTTGTCAGCGTGGTGCAGGACATGGCCTGACGGTGGCTCATCGTGGCTCGCACACTCGTGTAAGAAGCCGCACACCTCGACTTGGTCCTGCTCGCATGCGCGGTGAAGCGCGTTCTGTCCCTTGGTGTTCGTGAGAGTCGGATCGGCTCCGTGGCGAACGAGCGCCTTCGTCAGTTCCAGATGACCGCAGGCTGCGAAGAGCATCAGCGGCGTCTCGTTGAGAGCGTCACGAGCGTTCACGTCTGTGTGGACGCGGCGGACAAGGAACTCGAGCATCCCGAGACGGAACCGACTGCTTTCGGTGCTGAACGCCAGTAGGTGGAGTGCCGTTCGGCCAGTGGAGACCTCTCGTTCAGCAAAGTCTGCGCCTCGGTCAAGCAGAAACTGCGCGTCCTCGACGGAAGCACTCGCGACTGCGTCGAAGACTGTGAGCTCGTTCGAAGACGCTTGCTCTTGTCGACACGAAGCGAGTGGCGTTGCCCGCGCGTCCGGCGAACCTTGGGTCTTGTGCATCGAGCGCTTGTGCATAGACCGGACCCGCCCCATCTTCCTCGTCACGTCCCCGAAGCTTGAAAGATCAAGCTCGTCCACGCCAACGTCGTGCGTTCCGGCTCCGGAGTCGGGCGAGGCAGCTTGAGCTGCGTCGAATACGAGTTGAGCGTCTGCTGCGACGTCTTTGAGCGCGTCGTTGAGCTCGGAGAGAGTGTGCGCTCCAGGCTCGAGCATCAGCACCAGCCTTCGGGTCATGGCGGAACTGAACCGCAAGCGGAAGTTCGGATACGCATCTGAAGTCATCCATGCTCGTCCACCGGACAAGAACACCCGCATGGTGCTCTGGTGCCCCGATACCGAGAAGCGCAGCTGACGGCGCTTGCAGAACGCGCGGAACGAGCGCTGGACGACTCGAGCACCGCGGTCGCGGCGTAGGGTGGAGTTTATCCCGTCAGTCATGATCGAAGGCAGCTCGTGACGAGCCCACCGCTGGACCTCCAGGCGACACCCGAGACGGAAGGCTCGGCTCGTTCGTGTGTCCATCGGATCCCGTTGGGTTCTGCTACGATCGGCAAAAGGTGCCAGCAGTTGCCGTCGAACTCCGACGTACAACAGTCGGCATCGATACCCAGCCCAGTGCACCTGGATAGTGACAGCGGCTGCGACGTCCCGTGACCGAACGAACATCCGAGAGCTTCCGCCCTTTGAAAAGTGAATGATCTCGTCCTCTTCGCGCTTCACTGCCGCTCGCTTCGCTCTCACCACGCGCTTGAGCCACTGACCCCAACACTGCTGGATCTTCCGTGCAAAGCCGCTCAGGCGCAGCTCGTACAAGCGCGAGTCTCGGTGCTGCCTTGCCGCCTTCACACTCGCGAAGTGCTGGCGAGAGTAGTAACCACGCCATGCGGTCTCGATCACGACCGCAGACTTGACGGTCCGAAAGTCGTCGCATCTTCTCCGCCACTCGCGCCACTTCAACAGGATCCGCCGTCCGCAGCTGCGGTGGTAGATTCGGTCGAGCCTAGCGGCGATCTCCTTCGCCTGACGGATGCTAGCCCGAGCTTCTGTCCACCGACGCCACTGTCGCTGGATTGTCCGAGCGCAGACACGCCGGCGTATAGCGTTAGCGTGCGCAAGTTTAATCGTCTCGAGCGCGACCATGGCCTGGGTCAGCATCTCTGCTGCTTGCCGACGAGCAGCAAGACGTTGTCGCCATTCTCGCCACTGACGTCGTATCTTCCGAGCGGATGCGCGTCGCTGAATCGATGCGAGTCTCTCGGCCCGCTCGCGTCGCCTAAGCTCAGCTAGCCTGGCTAGTTCAGCTAGCTTGGCTTGTTCAGCTTGCTCGGCTAGCTTGACTTGCCATCTCCTTCTCTCCGCACGCCATGTTCGCCACTGATGTTGGATCATTCGAGCGGATGCACGCCGTTGGATCGATGCGAGTCTCTCGGCCCGCTCGCGTCGCCTAAGCTCAGCTAGCCTGGCTTGCTCGGCTAGCTTGGCTAGTTCAGCCTGCTCTGCTAGTTCCACTTGCCGTCTCCTCTCCTCTTGCCATGTTCGCCACTGACGTTGAATCGTTCGAGCGCTTGTGCGTTGTCTCAAATCTGTCAGACGCTCCTGTCGAGCCGACTCGGCATCAGCGTCTCGCCGCCGGATGCTCTCAGTTCTCCACTGGGACCACCTCCGCTGAATCCGGTGAGCGCACGCTTCGTGTCGTAAACAATTAGCTCGTCGTTCACGCTCTTCGTCTTGGCGCTTGTACTCGAGATCCCGCGCAATGGCCGCACGCCGTCTCTTCCACGACACCCAGCAGCTCTGTATCTTCCGAGC
>JAASGD010000245.1:0-29151 GCA_023334115.1 Globisporangium megalacanthum
AGCACCACGCGAGAGCAGTGCTGCTTCAAAGCGGTGACAGGGACGCGGCGCTTCCGGGAAGGTTGCAGCGTCTGCGTCAGCAGCTCCGAGTCCGAGTGAGGCGCAGCAAACTAGCGGGGTGAACGTGCCGCTCTAGCGTGTGTGTGTGCGTTAAGAGGATGAATGGCAGTTGCATCGTTTCTGAACGAGACGATGGTCTGGCTCCTATACACAGCATCACTTCTGCAATTAAGACAAGATCATCCACTATGAAACCACCACCTCATCCTGTCCATTTCACTTAGTTTCTGACCTATCAACAAGCACACCGCTTGCGTCCACCGACTTGGTGGCAGGACTCAGGTCGCTAGTCCCTTGCGTCTCTGTTTCCTCTCCTGTCGGCATCTCACTGTCGCTCCGTTCCGACAGTTTCGTGCCACTGTCGGCTGGAATCGCAGACTCCGACAAAGGCCCTGGGTCCTTGTCGTCTCTCTTGCTACTCTGCTGTCGCCGCTTCTTCGCGAGGAGACAGCGAGTCCGCGTGACTTTCGTGGTCAACGACGCTCGCATCGTGCGCCACTCGTGCTGTCCTAGCGCGAGCAGAGCCGCGCACCGCGTGAGCTCTCGCTGCACGCCGACCCGCTCCATCCGCATCTGCGCGACTTTGACCCGCCGCCCGTGCACTTCCCCTGCTCGCGTCTGCTTCTCACGGTCAAACATCTCGTGCAGCAGCTGCGCCTGGGTCTGGAGCGTCCCGACCAGGTCAGCGAGATCCGACTCGACTGTCGGTACTGGGAGTGGTGCTGTCTGGCGCCGGTGCTGAGCTGAACGCAACGAAGCCGTGGGAATGGCGACACGACTGGGCAACAGCGCCTCGTTGGAGTCGTTGGAGTGACTGGGGGCCTCGGGTCGTTCGTCGTCACTCTCAGTGCTGCTTCCGCTCGATCCGTCAGCATCGTCGTCTAGGCGCAGAGCTGTGGTTGCGTCATCACCTGCGTCTATGCCTTGGTCGTAGAGACTGTGTGGAGGCGCGTCAGTTGACTCGACCAGTACAGTTTCGGTCGCTTGCGTCATCTGGTTCTCCTCAACGGCCAAGCTGAGTCCGGACTCGACCTCAAGAGCGTCCGCCATTCCAGCAACGCTCATCTCACTGTCGACTCCTAGTCCCTCGTCAACGTCAAGCTGCTCGGTATCGACACTCGCGTCATCAGCGCCTTTAGTCCCCAGTATGATGCCACGCTGCAGCTCGTGGGCGAGTCGGAGGGCGTACGAGAGCGCGCTCTCGCTCTCGCTCTCGCTCTCACTGTCCGATCCCCCGACTGTCTCACACGCTCTCGTTCGCGTCGTTCTCTTCTGTGCTCGCTGCTGTAGCCGCTCTGTCGCGTCCTTCGCCCGTTTCTTCCCCTGGAGTCCCCCTCTAGTAGGCGTTCGCTCCCAGAACGGGACGCGCTCCACCCGCGAGTCGTTGCTGCGCTGTAGAATCTCTGCGACACGCTCAAACGTGCGCCTATCGATCGGCGTCACTGTGTACGTGCGTGGACCGAGCGATGCGATCCACTGCCGCTGCTCTGCAAAGCTCAGCTCGTAGTACGTATCGCTCGAGTACGGCGCCACGTCGTCCCCGATACTGTACACTGGTTGGTCGCCACTGTCTGTCGGCGCTCGCAGCTGCCGTCGCCGGTCTTCAAACTCACACACTGCGTCGTGCACTCGGATGAACATACTGCGTCGCTGAGTGATGGAGCCCATTGTACGCTGCTCGCCACCGCCAGCGCTAGGGTCACTCTCGTGTCCCTCCTGCTCGCTGGTGGAGCGCAATTCGGCGACAAGAGCAGTGAACCGCCGCTGTAGCTCTTTCGCCAACGACCGCGCACCGCTCCCGACTGCCTCTGCCCACGCGCGCAGCAGCGCGTCGTCCTCTGCGGAGCTCCACGGGCGGGGGATGGCGCCTCTTCTGGCCATCTGAGTCGACCACCAGAGAGCTCTTGAGAGCAAAAGACTGACTGTGGAAAACAAATACCGGTAATCGACAGTAATTGTCAATTATAGACGCATCGCACCAGTTTAATACCGGTATGAAACTGATAATTCATGACCTGCGACCCGAGTCACGAATGGGTCCATCAAGACTTGGGACCTCCTCACGACAGGATCTCGCGTCGTCTCCGCTTGAGCTGCCCAGGAGACGCGCGCTGCTTCTGGTACTCGATGAGTTCAAAGTTGGACTCGTCACTCGAGGGCTGCTCCTGCCAGCGTTCAGCTTCCGCCAGTCTCGCGCGCTCGCTTGGACGGCGCTGCCTCTTGTGTGGGACACTGGCTGCGTGGTGGTTACTGGCGCTGTTCTCTTTCGCAATCCCACCGTCGTCTGCCTCGCTCTCTGAGCTGCTGTCCGTGCCAATCAGGAGGCCACCAAACCCGTCGGGAGACGCGGTCGCTCGGATCCGCGCCATCAAGTCGTCAAAGTACCGGTTCGCTGTCGTCGACGCCACGTCAGCGTTGGCGTTCCGGGTCACAGTGGTTTGCATCGTTGCTGCTGGGTCTGCGGCTTCAAAGCTCTCGTCAGTCTCGTCCAGATCGCTGGATGCTGAGCTCGACTCATCGTCTGCGTCTCCGTCCGAGTCGTCACTATCGAAACCCGTTCCTAGCTGCAGCACACGGGTCTGAGACACAACCGCTTCACGTGCTTTCGCGTCGGCCTTTCGGCCGGCTGTTCGCTGTTGCTTGGCTCCAGTCGACAGCAGCGCATTCACCGTGTCAAAGTGCGCTTCTGTCACGTCCACGTACTTGTGCGACCGGTTCACATTCACGAGAGCGTAGCAGAGTCGGCGCTGACCGCCCGACAGGTCGAACCATCGTGTGTGTTCACCACAGCGTTCGCAGCCGCCGTCGTCCACGCTCGCGTCGTGTGCAGCGATGATCGCGTGTGTGTTGGGCATCGCCTTGAACTTGCGGATGACAGTCACGTCCTTGCCTTCATAGTCAGACTGCTGACGAAATGCGCGCACGACTAGGTTCGCAGACACGCTCTCAGTCGCCGCTACTGCTTCCCACGCTTGCAGCAGCTCGTCCGTGTGCTCGTGCGTCCATGGGACAAACACTGGCTTCTTCTCGCTCGAATCGACGACGCGCGTGGACCGCGACTCCGCTTTCCTGCTCGTCAACGGCGTGGAATCGACTTCGACACTCGACGAGCGACGGCTGCTCGGACGGAGTCGCCCCGTTGTCGGGACAGCGTCGTTCGACGCCTTGATGACGCGAGGAGACTTGGGTGTCGGCTCGCTTGTGTCGGATGACAAACTGGCTCGGCGGGTCGACTTGCGGGTCGACACAGCAACTGCTGGACGATCGGATATCGCTCTGCTGACTCCTCCGTCATCTTGTCGCTTCTCCACCAGCGACAGCGCGGCTTTGATCCGTGAGATCATGTCAAAGTGCTTGCGTGTGATCTCCACGTAGTGATACCCGAGCCGATTCGCGGCCGCGTAGCACTTGCGCTGCACTGCGTTCGGCAGCGCGAACCAGTCGGTCGCTCTCGAACGACCAGCTCTCTTGCCGCCCTTGGCGTTGTGCGCACACACAATGTCGTGGACGTTGAGCAGCGCGTTGCTCTTCTTCTTGATCGTGTCGGCTGCGCGGCCGCTCGAGCCGCCTTTCGACAGTCGCTCGAAGCGCTCGCACGCTGCGACTCGCGACGGGGCCGTCACGTCGTTGGCCTCTGCGATCACTTCTTCCCACGCACGCAGCAGTCGCGTCGTGTCGGCGACAGTCCACGCCGCCGCACAACGTGAAGTCGACGTCGTCGTCGTCAGTTTCCCGTCTGCTTGCGTCGGACCTTCCGTGTCGCTATCCACCGCCAGTTCCGAGTCCTCCTCCGAGCCGTCGAAGGGCGACAGGTCATCCACTCGCTCCGAGCCGTCGCCGCTCTCTTCCGACTCGCTGCTTCCAGCCACCAAGCCGCCTGTCGCTGTCTCCACCGCTCCCTTGCGACGGCGAACAAGGACGAGACGTCTCGGGCGATCGTCCAGTTCGTCGTCGGCCTCGACGATCGCGTCCACGTGCTCTGGTGCGAGGTCGACGAACTCGTACGTGCGCACTTTCGTGGCCTCAAAGACCTGTCGGCGCTCGGCTTTCGACAGCTGGAACCAGGCCGAGTCGGCCGCTCGACAGTCGACAGTCCGGTCCTCAGTCGCGTTGAATGCCCGCACAACGTCGCACGAGTTGTAGATCGCACGCAGTCGGTGCTTCAACGACGGTTCGCCACGGCCACAGTCCCCATCCGCAAAGAACCGGCGGAACCGTTGGAGGATGGCGTGCGCAGTCGGAGCAACGCCAGTCGCACGGGCGTCCACCTTTGCCTCTGCGTCTGCGCGTAGGAGCCGCGCAGTGTCCTCGTGGCTCCACGTCGACATGGTTGTGGAGCAAGGAGAGCGGGTGTTGGCGGCTGGCCCGTTCGAGAAGACTGGGGAGGTGGAATGAGATTGGATCGGATCGGTTCAGGCGGGTGAGGGGCTGCGACCGGCCTCCCCTTGGTTTTTTCACTGCGAGATCTTTAAGGGTCAGGGAGACGCCGTTGGTACCCAAGTTGGTACTTGGGTATACACATGGATGTGTATAGTACGTGTATACAGCGCTATGACAGCTGAGGTAGTCAACAACAACTCAAGGAGCTGCTCAGGATCGCCACTTCTTTTCACAGCGTATCGACCATTGATGTACTGGTATCAAGGCACTGATCAGGGCCAGGGCCACTACTGCAGTCGCGCCCGCCCCTCGCTCGAATGCGTTCGCGTAACGCGTTCAAGTGCCGATCTGCGGCTTTCCGAGCAGCGTTGACGGCCCTCCTGATGCACAATCGCTTTGTCGAGTCTGTCGGAGCGTCGCGGGTGCGGCTCTGGTTTGTCCTCTTGCACGGCAGCCGGCCGCTTTCGCTCCGGTGAGCGCGAGACGTCTCGGACGTTGTGGCTTTAGGTTTCAGTACGGGGAGTGCGACGGGACTCGCACCATTGTGTCGACTGGACACGTGGCAACTGGCGTCACTTGTCCGATCCGATCGGACAGTTGACCGGTTGACCCGTTGGTCACTTTGAGGGACAAGCCTGTGTGTGTCTGCTCCCCACAGTTTTGAACACGCTCTCGAGCGCACATGTGGACGAAGGTCACGGACGAGAAGCTCGTCGCGGCGTAGGAGGCGGCGACCGACGAGTGCGGCGGCGCCGATGCAGTGTACGCCCACTTCGCCGCCCACTGCGGCGAAAACGAACCAACAAGGACGAAGGCAACGGTACAAGCCCGCAAGCAGAGCTTGCGCGCTATGGCGACGTTTATCGCGGGCTTTTGCTCTTTGAAGACCGAAGACCAAGACGCGAACGCGGGCGACGGCGACGGCGTCGACAGCCCACTGCCACATACGCAGTGTGTGGCGTGGTTCCGCCAAACCGCTCGCGAGCGGCTCCGAAGCTTCAAGAAGCTGAGTACGAGCGTCTACGGCTTTGTCGACGTGGACGAGGCCATGTTCGACAAGCTCCAGCAGCTCGAGCAGGCGGCAAAGCTACACAAGGTCGCACTGTCGGCCCCGTGGACGCGGGAGGAGCTCGTGTCTCTCGTTGGAGCGTGGGCGAAGGCCAAACGGGACCGGGTGCCGCAGACGCAAAGCGGCGCGAGTGAGCGCGCCCGGCTCTACCGGGACTTTGTCGCTGCTGTCGGCGGTAAGGCGCGGCGTGGGCTCCAGTCCGTCGCCGGCAAGTTGGCGGCAATGGAGAACTTTGTCGAGCTAATCGACTCGTACAACGCGGAAGTTGCTGTCGACTGCGCTGCGTGCAGCAGCCGACGCGGCTGGTTTTCGCTGTCGCCGCCGCAGCAGCGCGACGAGTACGACCGTCGCAACAGTACGAGCCACCGGTTCTTTAGTGTAGACGCAGCGCTGTACGAGAGCGCAAAGCGCGCACTCGCACCCAGCGTTCCAGTGGCTCCAGCGGCTTAAGAAAAACACCGCCAAGGCGACAGCACTGAGCCAATTGCGGACCCGCCAGACCCGCCTCCAGCGACGGCGCAGGACTTGGCGCCGGCACAAACGGTGCGTACTCGGCGCTTCAGTCTCACTTGCTCTTGAGGTGGCGTGACTGAGTCGAGTGAGTACAGTGCGTGCAGGAGGAACGCGCAGACGCGACCGCGAGAAGCGGTGAGAGCGACGACAGTCACGATATATCGTCGACGGTCCAAGCAGCTGTGGACCGCACGCGGAAGCGTGACCGGGAGGAGTGTCAAGATCTGCTGACTAACGAGAAACGAGTGCGCGATGAGCACTACGCTCAAGAGCAAGAGGCTCGCGCGGGTCTCCAGCAGCAGGTCGGACACGCACGTGAAGAGATTGCTGCGCTCAAGAAGCAGCACGAGGAGGAGACTGCGCAGCTTCGAGCGAGTCTCGGCTCTCTTGACGCCACACTTCGGCACAACACTCGCACAGAGCTGGAGGACGCGCTCAGTACGCTCCTCGCGCACCAGCAGTGCCTCCAAGACGCTGAACAGCGGAACCGAGAGCGAATGGACGCGCGGGTGCTGGCGATCCGCGAACGTTTAGCGGCGCTCGCTGACAGTTCGTGAGCTGTGAGTCACGTAGGCAGTGTGCTGCTTCTGAGCTGTCCAGTTGTGGAGTGAAAGTGTGTTGAAAGGACCCATAATGTACGTATGTTACCGCCCGCCCTTTCGTGTCTTCTTCACGCTCAGTGTCAACCTGTCCATTGATTGATCAACTCCAGTCGAAGTAGAAGTGGACTAGTATCACAGTCGTACTGTAGAGGTCTCCGATACCAGTCAGTCCTGTTTGCCAACCAAGTGACAGTCTCCGATACAAAAGGGACAACAAATCCTGAATGCAGTCTGTTTCAGCTAAAATCGGTCGAATATGGCGCCGATCGCATCGAGTCTCGGCGAGACGCGCGCGCTGCTGCTCGCGTGGTGCGACGAGAGCGAACAAGCAACCGCCAGCGCGGTTCTCGACAGCTCTGAGCTCTCGGCCGCCAAGGATGCGCTGCGCAGCATGTGGGCGTTTGTTTCGAGCTGGCAGCGCGACGGCGACGCGCGGTCGTGGGTCGAACTGCCACGACACGAGAAGCGCGCACTGTTCGAGGCGTCGCCAATCGCTCAGTCCGTCGCCTACGTGGAACTGGAGCGCGACATGTTCGAGGTACTAGAGGCGATCATGCAGAAGCAGCAGACGCGCGTCGAGACGAGCTCCGTAGGCCACAAACGGCTCCGAACGTCGCATTCCGTGCCCAGAAGAGACCGGCCGACCGCGACAAAGGCGGCGCTGGAGCGGAACGGCTTCGCAGCGCGACTCGCAGCGGACGTTCAAGCCTCACAAGTCGCAGGAAGCAGTCGGTCGCCTCCACGTCCCGCCCCAATTATTCCACCAGCGACGACGAACAGCCCCACGAGAGCGGCAGTTAACCAGCTTTCGCCGTACGCGAGGTACGTTATGTACCGGAGCAACTCGCCGCGACGGAGTGAATCGACAGGCGTACGACCGCCAGTGGCGTCGCCTCGGCCGTCCGCAAGTCCAAGCAAGCCAGCGAGTCTCGTGGCTCCAGATCTTTGTACGGAACAGATGAGAGCTGCTGTCGGCTGTCACGGAGGCGCAGTGGATCCACAGCTGGAGCCTGTCGCCTCGTGTCCGACTCAGCCGACAGCAGCTCCACCGGCCGACAGCCGTGCGAACGCGACAGCCGCCCAAGTGCTCGGGGCCAAGTGGCGCGACATTCTCGCCGACATCACACAAGCAGCAGCGCCGAAACGGGTGGTCGTCGACGTGGTGGACGACAACGATGACGGCAACGACGATGACGCGTTGGTTTTTGAACCCGAGCCGACAGAACCTGGCAACTTGGGCGTCAACGACACGCAGGCGCTCGCAGCTGATACGCTGGAGCTTCCAATCGACGAGCCGTGGGCGAGCAACAGCTCGACAGCCGACGAAGCGGTCCCGACAGAGCCAACCGACGGTACAAGCGACAACGACACTCTGTCGCATTCAGTGCCGACAAGGACGCGCGCGCACATTGCCGACGACAACCCACGTGCTGTAACGACAAGAGACGACGCCACCACCCGCCAATCAACAACACTGTCGCCGCCACCGACGCCGACCGTCGAGGACGGTTCTTTGGAACAGAGTGCGCTCATCAGCGCTCTCGAGGCGCAGGCGACAGAGCTCCAAGCGCTCTTCACGACACTCCAAGCGCTCAAGAAGCGCAACGCAGAAGAGAAGCGCGTCGTCGTGACTCGTCTCGTGCGGGATCGAGACGACAAGGCCTGCGAGTTGGCTGAGCTCTCGCGGCTCGGAGCGCAGATCGCGAAGGAACAGCGTGAATGGAAAGCTGAGCGAGCGGCGCTGGGTCGCGAGTGCGAAGCCGCCATCAAGCGCCAGGACTGGGGCTCGTGATCAAGTGTGTCAAGTGTGTGGTATCAGTAATGGAAGAGTGCCAGTACGTTTCTTTGCTAGTCCTGTCGGCGCACGTAGCCGCCATCGTAACGACCCGATCCGGTGTCGAGCAGGCCGCACTTGTGACGGCTACAACTGTGACAGTGGCGAGCAGAGATGCCCATGTGGAGCAGAGCGTGCGGCGCAAGAGCACAACGACACGTCCCACTTCCTGCGGGCGTGGACCGAACTGGCGACAGCCGACAGCGCGACCATCACGCTGTCGGCACTTGCAACACTTCGAACAGCTCTCGGACGGCAGTCGAAGCAGACTTGCGCGCAACACGGTCACGAGAAGCGATATATCGTAGCGAACAGCGGTGTTCAGCACGTCAACAATCACGTTCGAGCACGTCGCAGCTACGTACCGTCGGCTGACAAACTGCGACCGACCGACGCGATAGTGTTACAGATCTACAGGCAAAATACAATACAAACTCACTATGTGCCTCAGTCAGCAAATCTTGCAGTCCTAATGACGCCACCGTCGACCGAGAGCTCCGCTTCTGGCCGCTCGCCTCTCTGGACGCACGACGAGATGACGCGTCTGGTCCACGCGTGGCTCGAGGTTGTGCGCTCTCCCGCCACTGGCGCAAGCGACACGTACGAGAGCGAGGCCAAGCGCACGTGTGCGCTCTTTATCGCGAACAGCGCCAAACGCGCCACTCGGCGCTCGGAAGACGCCGTCGAACGCCGCATGCAGACGCTCGCAGGCGTCGCGCGCGTCGCAGCGGCGTACAACGCGCAGCGGACGCGTCCAGACCGCACGAACCCGTGGCTCGCGCTCTCTATCGCTCAGCAGCAGCGCATTTACGCGCGTCAGCACGCGTCCAAGTCGTTCGTCGCTGTCGATGCGACGCTGCTGGCGCTCCTGAGTGAGATCGTCGAGGCGAAGCGGACGCGCGTGGTCCCAGGCCGTGCGATCCACAGCCGCCGTGTGGGCAAAGAGCCCAGCAGCGCGTGGAGCAAAGGCGAGCTCTGGGCGCTGCTCGCTGCGTGGCGCCACGTCCTCGACAAGACGCACAACAAGGACGAGTTGCGCCACGAGAGCCTCCGCCGCCGTGTGGCCCGGCGCTTCTGTGCGCTCGGACGCACGGACGACCGCCCGCAACGGACGTTTGGGTCCGTACGCAACAAGATGACGACGCTCGTCCAGGGCTTCCGGTTGGTCGAGAGCTTCAACGCACAGAACGACAGTGTCGCCGACACTGTCGCCGACAGCCGCCAGCGGCCGCCGCCAGCGCGCGACTGGTTCAGTGCGAGTGCGAGCGACAGGGCGACGTTCCTCCTCGAGTGGCCGCACGCAGTTCGGAACGTGAGCGCGTTCGACCGCGACCTCTTTACCGCACTCCAGATGCTCGTGGACCACGCGGGGTCCCACGCGCTCGTGGTCGGCGCGAGTGCCGCTGCGGCGATCGACATCTCGTCCGACGAGAACGATGAGAACGACGAGAACGACGAGAACGACGACGACTGGGCGATCGTTCCTGTCGGTCCGTCCGCTGGTGACTCGGCTACTCCGTACGCGTGGCCGACAGTGTACCAGCCGAGTGCGTGGGAGACGACGACATGTGACGTGGTGGCTCCAGCTTTAGCTCCAGCTCCAGCACCATGGGAGGACGGCCAGGAGCTTGCAGTCTCACGTCATCGCCCGTCGTCGATACCGACAGCCGCTAAAGCCGAGGCGTCGGACGAGTCGGACTCGGAGGACGCGGAGCTCACACAGTCTCCTCCTCGTTTACTCAAGCGCTTGAAGCTGGAACCAGAGCGTCCGTCGTCGTCGTCTCCACGTAAGTCGCTGCCAGAGACGCAGTTGCAGTCGTTCTTTGACGCGCTCGCGAAGTTCAAGAAGAAGCGCAAGGCCGAGAGGGAACAGCGACGGGCCGACCGCGCAGAACGCCAGGAGCTCACAGCGCTGATCGCTGCGGAACGGGAGCAGCGACGCCGCGACAAGCGCGAGCGACGGCGCGAATGCCGCGAGTGGGAACTCGAGCGCGACCGGATGAACTTTGAGCTTCAGCGCATGCGGCGGAAGCTCAAAGACGTGCGCCGCCACCTCCGGACGTCGTGACCTTGGTAGTGAAGAGCGAACAGCAGCTTCGAGAGGACGCACAGATCAACGACACTTCATTCGTCACGATACAAGAGCTACAGAGTCAAGACGGTGAGCGACACGCTGGCCTTCATGTGCCTGGCTGGTTGAACGTGTCGAGCTGCAACTGGAGAGCCTGGAGCTGCTCTTCCGTCGTCTTCTTCCGACCAAGCAGCGTCTTGTGCTGCGCGTCGAGGTTCTTCTTGAGCAGCCGCTTGTAGGACGCCATGTCCTGATGCACTTGTGCGACGGCCGCCTTGAGGCGTCCGACGGTCTTTCGAGTCGCGCACATGGCCTCTAGTCGGTCGATCCGTGCGCTGTCCTTCCCACGCGCCTTCATCAGCTCTGTGATCTGCGCCTTGAGCTCGTCCCGACTGCGCTTACGGAGCTGCGGACAGCGTTTCCACGACCTCCCGCCAGCAGTAGCTCCACGTAGACCAGCCTTTCCCTTAGGATTGCTAGTGGCCAAGTCGTCAGTATCAGTGTCGTCCTCGTCCTGGATCCACACAAGCAGCGTCAGTCGCCATGGCGTCCCTAGTGCCTGGTACCACACCAGCAGGCAATCGCACTGAGCGTCCCTCTCTCTCTTCCTCCTCGCTTTCCGAAGCTTCATCACTGGCACTTGAGTGGCGTCGGCCGTACGACCCGCCGTCCGCAAGCTGGAGCGCTCTCTCTGCGAGTCGAAAGTGGCGCTTGTCGACGTTGACAAAGCCGCTCTTGGACGTGTTCCTCGCCATAAACGCGCTCACGTTCTCGTGCGGCTCCATCGCGAACCAACTGACGCCAGTCGCTGCCTCCGTTGCTTGTACGACTTGTACAAACTTCTTGATGCTCTCGATTCGCGACATGATCGACTTCGAGCTCCGCTTCGATTGCGTCGCGAACGTGGATAGGGGGCTGTGGGGAGCGCATCCGGACAGCGGAGACGCGTGCCACGCTTGGATCAGCTTCTGCGTCTCGACGTACGTCCAGAGGCGCCTCGGCGCCCTCTCAGATGGGCTTGGCGGTCGCGTTGGCTCGGTCTTCATCATCCCGTTGGAAAATCCCAAGTGGGACGTGAGATTGTCAAGTGTGCGTGTTTTTTTTTCACTGAGGCTTTCTTTTCCTCTGGTAACTAACTGTCGGAGGTTCCATCAGCTTGTCAAGTTGTTTCAGTCTCTCTGTGTACCTAGAGGAACTGAGAGGAACCGAGACGGAACGCCAGGAGCTCCAACAAAAGTTGCCTTTTTCAGGAGTGATGGTTGTTAAATGGCACACTCAAATTAGATTCGTGTGATCAATAGAATCTTGGTCTGTACTATTGGACTGCCTTGTTGCGCAGTCGAATTCAAGTGTTTCGTTGCCAATCAACTCTGTGCAATCATCTATGCAGTAAATTCATGCATTGAATTGTCGTTTTGTCAACTAATATCCATCAGGATCCATGTTTACAAGACAGCTCTTTACGACAGTTTAATTTATTTCGCCGTGTTTCCAGTCCGGCCATTCGTGCTCTGTCTGTATCTCTCGGCCCCATCCGCTGTCACCACCTCCAGTATGTCACGTCGCTCGACCGGCAGCGGCTTCTTCTCGCCGCCAGCACCGTTGCCGCACACCGGGCGCCTCTACGCACACGCGGCCTCACGCCGCCGCAGCCTCCCACTGGCGCCCAGTAGCGGCGCGAGCCCAAGCACTGCACCGTGGAGCCGGCGGGAGACCGCACTCCTCGTACAGGCGTGGCGAGACGTCGCCGAGCACCCTGCGAGCGCTCGCGAGAGCGTCGACGCGTTCCAAACGCGCCTGTTTCTGCGCTTCCAAGAGGTCATGAGCGACGCTGTGGACGACGTCGCGTCTCTCGCTGGCAGCGAGTGCTCCATGGAGTCGGTGGACGTGGTCGACAGTAGTAATACCGGTAGTAGTCCTAACAGTCGAGCACGCGGGACGCCACGTACGCGTACACAGACAGCAGTGGTGCTGCGCACGTACGCACTACGGCGCATGACTGGCTTTATCACTGCGTACATAGCCCAGCCACTCCAAGAGGCGGCAGAAGCGCCACAGCCACTGGATGACGACGTTCCAGGCGATCATCCAGCCCACAGTGACGCGCCAGTCGACTGGTTCGCACTTAGCCGAGACCGCCAGATCGAGCGCTTCCAAGCAGCGGGTGCGACGAGCTACATTGAGCTCGACGAGCACACGTACGCGACGATCCTCACGACGCTCGAGCTGCTGGACAAGTGCAAGCAAGAGAAACCGTCGGCCGTCCTTCGTCGGACCACAAGCCCCTCTATCAGCAACGGACCCGCGAGTCTGGACGCGGACACGGTCGCGTGGACGCCTCAAGAGCTCCAGCACGTCGTCACCGCGTGGCGGGACGTCCACTTTCGCACGCCCACGCGGCTCCCAGGCGCCGACTCGCTCTACGCGCGGTTCCTCGTGCTCAACAACGAGACGTCCGTGCGGTCGAAGCCCGAGGTCGCGGCGATGAAGACTGCGCTAATGGCCATGCACCGCGTCGTCTCGGCGTTCCAGCACCGTGTGCCAACGAGTGGGAAGCTCACGCGGGGGACGCTCCGGCGCCAGCGGCAGAACTGGTTCGCACTCCCTCTCGCTGTCCGTCAGCAAGCGTTCCAAGACGCTCGTAACAGCACGGACGCCACCACGTTTGTCGATATCACAGAAGCCATGTACGCGACGATCAGCGAGCTCGTGTCGGCGTTGTCGCTGGCTGCGAACGGAACGGGGGACGTCGGGACGGACTCGCCGAGCAGCCGCCGGAGTTCGTTCGGTTTGAGCGCGATCAAGCTCGAAGACAGTGCGTCGGCGGTGCGGCTAGCGGCCCAGAAGACCCGCTCGAGGCCGCGGGAAACGATCGATCTCGTCTCGGACGACGACAACGAGTGCGACCACGTGACGATGGAAGAAGATGAGGGCGTGAACGCGTCGAATGTCGTCGACGATGTCGACATGGGCGACGATGCGTCGCTGTCGAGCGACAACGTGGAGCACGCGAATGGCCGCGACAGCAGTGGATCGACAACGACGTCGTCTTGCCGTTCGAGCGACGCTATGCTTGTAGCGGCAGAGGCGAGTGCGCGGGCTGCCAGCGAGGCCGCTGCGAAGCTGTTCGCAGACCTAAAGGCCGAGTCTTCAGCGGAGTTGTTGAGCCAGCCGATCAATGAAGAGGAAGACAAGGACGACAAGGACGAGACTGGCCGTCCGAGGCAGAACTCGCTCAAGAAACAGAAGCTGGAGCATCACCACGACAAGGCGCGTCGACACACGATCACGTCGGACCCGTCCGAGATGGCGGCGCTGCTGGAGAAGCAAGCGCAGACGCTCAATGCGCTCGTGGTGCAAGTCCAGGAAGACCGGGAGCGAGAGCGCGACGAGCGCGAGAAGCTGCTGCTGGCCATGCGAGCGGACCAGCAAGGTCGCGACGCGGTCGTTGAGCTCCTGCGTGCTGAACAGGACGAGCGGCGGCGTGACCGAGAGGAACGGCGACAGATGCTGCAGCTCTTGTTGCGGGAACAGCAGGAGCTGCAGCGCAAGCAGCCGAATGGAAGGGTCGACGGTCGTGTGGACGCCAAGGTCCACGTCAAGAACGAGTGAAAGAGAGAGAGAGAGGCAAGACGGACTTGGAGGCGACAGTGTGGGCGGTGAAGTGTGCGTTAGGTTACACTGGCCAGTGCGTACTGTCCGACAGACGTCGCTGGACGTCGACGTCGTTCTACACGACAGCGTTTTGTGTCGTACCGACAACTGGTAATAGCACCTGTACTACAGCCACCGTGTCGAGTAGGGACAGTAATTCGTACACTTTCTGTCGTCGGCGTCCTGGTGACGGACGTTCGCTTGGCCCTCCTGTCCGCGCGTGAGCAGCGCCAGGAACTCTTTGCGGTTGAGCTGCTCCGTCTTGCGGTCTTCACGGACCTGGGCGACCACGTCCGTGAGCTGTCGCACAGTCTTCCGGAACGACACGACGACGTCGTGGAGTTCCTCCGAGTCCGCTTTGCGCTTCTGGTTCCTCTTCTTCGTGGGGCCTGGTGCAGTCTTTGTTTGAGCTCTGATGGGGACGACTGGAAGGAGAGGAGCGGCATCCGACAGTGCAGCTGGAGGAACTTGACTCGCGTCTGGGGTCGCTGCTACAGCTTGAGACAGGCTCGGTTCGGGGCTGCACTCTTCGTCAATGTCCACTATGATCACTTCGCGATCCTCAAGCGCTCTCGGAGGGCCATTCGATGCGGGAAACGACAGCGACGGCCGCATCTGCGCGATGATCTCGCTGATGATGTTGAAGGTGGTCCGTGAGACGTTGCCAAAGAGAGGCAATGGCGTCCGCGTCTCGATGAAGAACTGCATCTGCTCCAAGATGCTGCATGCGAACCAATCACGAGACGCCGACGCGACACGGCTCTCACTGCTCGAGTCCGTACCAGCTCGGCGAGCCGACCTCCACGCCTTGTGTCTGCAAATCACGTGATACGTCGCGACGAGCGCTTGGAGCTGGTGTGCGACAGACTCGCGAGTTCGCAGGGTGTAGTTGTGCTCACAGCAGCACGCTTGAAAGCGCAAGCTGATCGCGTCCGGACTTGGCACCACCGTGGTCTCCGACGCGTTCGCCCGTAATTTCGACACGACGTCGCGCCAGGCGAGGACAAGCGCGTCCACCTCGTCCTCGCCCCACGACGTAGCTTGCTGGTGGTCGAGCGTCGTCTCCGTAATGGTTCGCATCGCGTCGGCAGCGTCAGCGTCCATGTCGACGAGGAAGTTGCTCGTACTGCCCTCCCACTCGACAAAGAACGCTCGCTGGTGCTCTGGTGCGAGTGCAAACCAGTCGCAATGATCAGTCTCTGCACCGACCTGCTGCTGAGGCTGCTGAGTCGCCAGTCGCTTCGCTCGCCTGCGCCGGAACTCGAGCACGCAGTGGTACGTATACCAGAGCTCCTGCATCTTGTGCTTGACCGCTGACTGCCGCCGTGTGGGCTGCATGCGACAACGCAGCAGTGCGTTGAACCGGCGGGCCACACGGAGCACGACCGGAGAGCTCGCGTTTGTCAAAGTCGCTGCTGTCGACTGGTGCGTCGACTCGCGAGCGACTTTGTGCCACGCATCGAACAGCACGGAGACTTCGGCGCGTCGCCAGCGCTGTCGTGGAGACTTTAGCCTCTGTGTCTCAGCAGTGCTCGTGCACACAGTCGCTTGAAGCATCGGACGTGGGTGACGGGTCTTGAACAGTGGAGGTGCTGATCGCGAGTGGTGCGAGTATCGGTCGGTTCTGGAGCCAGAAGCGAGAAAGTGCGTTGCGAACGAGACGAGATCGTTGGGTACATAGGAAATCAGGTGTCGAGTCGATCATAGCGCTGCTCGAGCGGCCTGAGCTGTTGTTGGCAACCTTCGAGTGAAGTACCCGATCTTGAGGGATGCCCAGTAGCAGCTGCGTGGAATACACTCAATTATAGTGTCGGATATCAGGGCTCTTGCACGTAAACGTGTTCAGTTTTGTTCAGCCATTCTACCAGAAGCTAACTTTCGGTTCAAGAGCTTCAGCACCTTCCGTCAAGAGCGACAGCCATTCATGCACTGAGGTGCTGCCTTCCTCAGGTCAGGACGCTTCCAAATACCATTATATTACCGAACGAAGCCGCATCACCTTCATAAAACGCACTTATAGCTGGTATAAATCAGATTAATATATATTCATAGTCCCAATCTCTCTCATTTAATTCTGCTATAGCTCCAAATGTATGCACTATTACACATAACACCACCCTTTTTCGTGTCGCCACCACACTTCCACGTGAACAAACTGAGCGAACCGAACCGAGCTCAGCGAACCAACGGAGCCGCCGATCTCGATCTCGTCCTCCTCCGCCCTCCCCTCCCGCCTCCCCTCGAGCCGCCACGGAACCGAACCTCCCTCTCAATGGAAGGCGAGGCCTTTTGGCGTCGGGACGAAGTCGCCGTCCTCTTGACTGCTTGGCGGGACGCGGTCGACGATCCACCGCCGTCCTCGTCCTCTTCGTCATCGGCCGAGTATACAACCGGCAGCAGCCCAGCCACCACCGCCACGGCCCCGAGCCTCGACACGCGCGTGTTTGAGCGCTTCTGTGCTGCGTTCAACGCAGAGCCCGCCACCGCTCCACGCAGCTTCAAGTCGGTGAAGAAGACCCGCAAGTCCCTCTTGCGGTCGTTCCGGTTCATCGCCGTGTTCTCGCAGAACCTCGTGATCGCACGGTCCATGAGCCCACTGGGCGGTACGAACTGGTTCGCGCTGCCGGCTGACGAGCAGCAACGGGTCGTCCGGGCCCACTACAAGCGCAAGCCGTTCGCGTACATTGACGCCAACATGTTTGAAGCGATCGAGTTGATCCAAGCCGCGGAAGACCACGCACGGCGACGGCTCGAGCCAACGTCGAGCCGCGGCTCGGACAACGACGAGCCAGACGAGCTCGAGACTGGGCTCGACAGCGAGCCGTACATCGACGACGACAGTGACGCGCTCGCACGACTGGACGACCGACGCACCGGCCGCCCTGCCCGCTTCGGCGGCCAAACAGAAGTGGCGCGCGCGTTGCGATTGGCGAAACGACGGCCCGAGCCGGCCAATCACGAGCCAGAGGGGGACCGAACCGCCGTCGCGCCAGCTGCGCGCGTGAGCTCGTCGTGGACGCGGGAAGACATGGTCGCGCTCCTCCAGGCGTGGGAAGAGTGTCTCGACGAGCCGCGGTTCGTCGCTGAGACGGTCGCGGTCTTTGACGGCAAAGTCTTTGACCGCTTCCAAGAGCTCACGGACGGACGGAACCTCCAGCGGTCGGCGACGGCCGTGCGGCTCAAGAAGTACTCGGTCATCCCGTCGTATCAGTTCATCACGGATTTTGATCACGGCTTGATCCCAGCAGTGGGCGACGCTGCGGGGCAGCACGAACCGGGCCGCGACCAGTGGTTTGACTTGGATCTTAAGTACCGAGCCGCGGTGGTCGCGACCCACTACCAGAAGAGCAAGTACGCCAACATTGAGCCCGACATGCTCCCGACCATCGAGCGTATCATCGCCAAGGCCGGGCCGATGGAGCCGCGCAAAGGACCACTCGCGAACCGCTCGCCGCTCGACGACGCGGACGCAGACGCAGACGACGCAGTCTCGCACGAACCGTGGAGTCGGTACGAGACGTCGCTGCTGTTGCACGCGTGGAGCGAAGGCGAGACGCTCGCACAGAGCGACCCGCGGTCCACGAAGCTCCGACGCGGCCTCGACACGTTCGTGTACGAGCGCTTCTGTGTCCACTGTGGCGGCGAGTCGACGCGGTCCGTCGCGGACGTGGTCACGCACAAGCGTGCGCTCGTGAACACGTTCGACTTTATCCAGGCGTTCGACCGGGACGCGAGTGCGAGCGCCAGTACGAGTGTCACAAGTGACGAGCTCCCAACGCCACCGACATTGTGGTTCGCACTCCGCAAGGGCGAGCGCAAGCGGCGACTCCGAGAGGCTGCGCGGCCGTGTACGCCGATCGACGAGAACGCGTTCAACGAGCTCCGGTGGATCTTCCAGGTGCGGAAGCAGACAGCACTGCAGTCGACACTCGCCGCCCCTGCACTGCCACCGCCTGTCCCTGCTGTCGGCCTCGTTCCGGTTCCAGACGAACTGATTGGCCACGTCCCACCGAGGTCGATCCTGGTCTGGAGCCGCGACGAAGTGTGGAACCTCTTGAATGCGTGGACGGAAGTGCTCGACGCGTCCTCTGCCTTCCCAGACGAGTCGCTCGTGGTCCAGAACGACCGCATCTTTGCACGCTACGTGGAACTGAACGGCGGCTCGACGCTCCGGTCCGTGAAAGCGCTGCAAGCGAAGCGCGACTCGGTGATCACGTCGTACCACTTCATCTGCGACTTTAACGATCAGAAGATAGACCCACCGGGGCGGATCCGGCCCGGCACGAACTGGTACAAGCTGAGCTACGAGGAGCAAAAGTCCGTGATCAAAGCCTTCTACAAGAAGGTGAGCTTCTCGTACTTGTACCTCGACATGCTCCCAACGGTGCAAGCGATCATCGACAAGACACCCGAGCTCGACGGGATGCAGGACCCGACCACGTACACGCGCAAGTCGCGGCAGAAAGGCTGGACGCGGGACGAGATGGACTGGTTCCTCCAGGCGTGGTACGAAGTCGTCCACGTGTACCCACGTGGCGCTACGAGCGAGTCGGCTGCTGCGTTCAACACACGACTCCACGCGCGGTTCGTGGAGCTGAGCGCTGGTCGGTCGAAGAAGGCCGAAGTGACGCTCATGACGAAGCGCCGGGTGCTCACGACCACGTACGCGTTCGTCGCGGAGTTCAACCAGCGCACGCGGGCGAGAGCGGACGGGACGAGCGACGACGTTGTACGGACAACAACCAACTGGTTCGCGCTCTCGGAAGTCGAGCGCAAGAAGAAGATGGCGAGCGCGAACAAGGTCACGCACACGTGCACGACGATCGACGAAGAGACGTTCGTCGCGCTGCACCAGATCCTCGGCGGCGGCAACCCACTCGAGCTCCTCGACGTGTCGCCCGAGTACATTCCGTCGTGGGTTGTCGGCGGCGTCCCGCGGGTCGCGAGCCCGACATCGACCATGTACGACTCGGTCCGCGTCTTTGTCGGTGTGAAGCGGCCCGCGTCGTCGCTAGCAACTGGCGACGCCGTGTCTGCGAAGCGTCGGAAGCCGTCGTGGTTCCCCTCGAGCGGAGTTGTCGCAGCTTTCGCAGCCGCCCCGAACATTGCAAGTAAGACAGCGACCATGTACGACTCAGTCCGCGCGTTCATCCGGGAGATCCCGAAGCCGTCGTCGAAAGCAGCGCTGGGTGCGTCCGACCGGCGCACGCGCAGTACGAACAACTTACTGAAGCGTGAGCGACGCGAGCTGAATCCGAGCCCGAAAGCCGCAGCAGCAGCTGAGGCGCTGCATGCAAAGTACGCGCACTTGTACAAGAAGCGGCAGCGAAGTGAGAGCGAGTTTCACCAGCAGCCGAACTCGCTCGACACGATCGCAGTCCTGCTGGACAAGCAGACCGACGTCCTCGCGTCCATGTTGGAGCATATCAAACAAGAGCGGCAAGTGGAGCAAGCAGAGAGGAAGCAGCTCTTTGACTCGATCCTCCAGAACCAAGCGGACGAGCAGCGCCGGAACCGCGAAGAGCTCGCGAAAGAGCGCGAGCTCGAGAAGTGGCGGTGGGAGCAGATCCGCGACGAGCGGCGAGCGGATCGAGAGCAGACGCGGCAGTTATTGGAGCAGCTTGTCCGCCTGCAAGCCGGCCGTCTATGATCGAGCGCCTTGATTGTCGCGGATCGTGTTGGAGGAAACCGTTTGAAGTGGTCGGTGTGATGTAGCTACACTGTGGGTGTTCCACTTTTGCACCAGCATGAAGCATCACCGCCACCACATTGTCCACATTGTCGTTCACGCTTGAGATTCAGTAGATGCGATGATGAGTTCCAGTATCGGATCATGATGGTGTTCATTATAGTCTCGTTCGTCCACCACAGGTGGAGGTCTCAACCGGCGGGACACTACAGCGAGGGCATTTGGATCAACCGGAGCTTTCGTGCCACAAGCGACGTGCACGCACTGCCTACGAGATGTCCGTGGTGGAGATCTATGATCCTGGGTCTCATCGATTTCCAGCCCATTCATATCAGATTTCTCCAGCTCCAGCACACCACAGCCCAGACCGCACTCGCTCTCACATGGACTCCCTCAGATTAATACGGGGAACCCGCCGGGCTCGCCACCAGCCAGCCTGGGACCACTTGGCCACCCCAGCCAACGTTGTTGCTCGGATGGTGTCGATATGCGTCAAATTCACAACGCAATCGTTTCAACTTTATCATTCAGATCATCCCCACTCGACCGACGAACGGGAACATGTGATCTCACTATGCCGTGCTCTAGTTGAAATCGTACTTCGACGCTCTCAAGCGAGCTGCACAACGACTCTGGAAGCGCAAACGCTGAGCTTCCGAGCCCGTCCCAGCCATCAGATATCGATTTTACCTGTTAATATGGTAGATGAAGAGGTGATCTATCTCACGCCTGTTTACTTCATTTACAGTAAATTCACACACCAAGCGCTTAAAACCCAAGATCTACGCACTCTACGAGGTCGCGTCCCTCTTTCTCCCGATTTTTTGGAAGGGCATTTCGCAATTCGCAGCCCAGTCCAGCTGAGCAAACCCATTCAGCCAGCCAGCCAGCCCAGCCGGACGCTTCCGCTGCTCCATGGACGACGCCCCGGACGTCCCACGCGCACCCCGGCGCAGCTCGGAAGATTCCTGGCGCCGTGACGAGGTCGTGCTCCTGCTGCGCGCGTGGCGTCACGTTGCAGTGGACATGAGCGCCGGCGGCCGGACGAAACCCAGCAGCGCCGAGTCCAAACGACGCGTCTTTGACGCATTCTGTGCGCTCGCTAGCGGTGCGGACGATCCATCCGCGGCACTGAGCGGCCCACCACCACGCACGTTTAAGTCAGTCATGAAGACGCGCAAGACGCTGCTGCGGTCGTTCCGGTTCATCGCAGTGTTCAACCGCGACCCGGAGCTCGCAGCGGCCATGAGCCCAACCTGCGGTGGCTTTAACTGGTTCGCAGTACCAGAGAACGAGCAGCGCCGCATGGTCGAAACGTACTACAAGCGCAAGCCGTTCGCGTACATTGACGACGACATGTTTGACGCAATTGAGCTGATCCAAGCGGCTGAGAATCCGCCGGTGGTGGCGGAAGCAGCGCCAGTTCCAACAGCAGCAGAAGAGGAAGAAGAAGAAGAAGAGGCGGTTGAGGAGGAAGAAGAGGAGGAAGAAGAAGAGATGGATGAAGAGATGGCGGATGAGGAAGCGGTGGCTGCGGCTGCGGCAGCAGAAGAAGCGGCAGCCGCAGCAGCCGACAAAGTTCTTCAAGATGGCGACGAAGAAGAAGAAGAAGAAGAGGAAGAGAAGGGACAAGAAGAAGAAGAAGAGGAAGAGAAGGGACAAGAAGAAGAAGAAGAAGAAGCGTCCCGAGTGAAGCCGATGCGCCGTATCGGCGGCCGGTTCGCCAAGCAGCCGTCTGGAAGCGGCAGTTCGCGTCGAAAGAGCGTCGTGGGAGTAAAGGACGCAGCAGCAGCCGCTCCGGAACGCACGGTCCCAACAACGAGAGGCGCCGAGAAGCGTGGCCTTGGGCTCCCGTCACCTGTTGTCGGAGCGAAAGTCCCGACAAACGCATGGACGCGGGACGACATCTTGGTGCTGCTGCGGGCGTGGGAGGCGGCGTTCGAGGACCCTCGGATCCACCATGGCCCGATTGCGGTCTTTGACAACCTTGTGCACGAAGGCTTTGGGAAAGCCCAGCGCACGGGCATTGCGCTCAAGATCAAGCGGTACTCGCTCACGAAGTCGTACAAGTTCATTGTCGACTTTAACCGGCACAAGTTCCCGACTGTCGGCGGGCGGCCCGTGTCGCACTGGAACTGGTACGCGCTCGACAAGAAGGAGCGGAACGCGATCGTGCTGGAACACTACAACAAGACGCACTTTACGCACTTGGACGAAGACATGCTCGCACCGATCAGCCGGATCATAAAGAAAGCCAAGATGTTGGAGCCCACGACAGGCGCGAAAGCCAAGAAACCGGACAAGGACAAGGACAAGACGAGGGAGAAGGCAGACGCGAGTAGGCGCGAGGTGGCGGATGGCGCGGCCGACTGGGAGCGCCGGGAGACGAGCTTACTGCTTCGGGCGTGGCGCGACACACTGGACGCGAGTCTGAGCCAGAAGCCGTCGGCACGTCACGCTGAGCTCCCGCTCGACACGCGCGTGCACCAGCGGTTCGTCGTGCTCTCCGAGGGCGATCAGTCCCGCACAGAACGCGACATCGCGGCTCGACGAGCCACGCTCGCGAACACATTCGAGCTCATTGCGGAATTTAACGCGACCGCGACAAGCACTGGGACAGGCGACTGGTTTGCGATGCGGCGGAACGAGCGTCGAACGTTGCTGGCTCAAGCCCGTCGACCGTGTGCCGACATTGACGAAGCGACGTTTGTCGCCCTCGGTCGTGTGATGCACCACCGAGGAGCCGAGCCGACAGCGACAGGGAAGGCACCACGGAGCAGCAGTGGGTCTGTCGCGTCGCAGCCGTCGCCAGCAGCAGCGTCGGCCGGTGGGAAGGGCTTGAACGTGTGGAACCACGACGAGCTGCTGCTGCTCGTGAACGCGTGGGCTGTCGTCGCGACCGAGAGCCAACCAGTCGAGAACGAGCCGCTGTACGCGTTCAACAGCCGGATCTACAAGAAGTTTGTCGAGCTCGCCCACGGCGCTACGAGCCGAACGGACAAGGCGCTGATTGCAAAGCGCGACTCGATCTTGCAGTCGTACTACTTTATCAACGACTTTAACGACGGCAAAGTCATGAGCTCGCCCGGCCGTGTCTGCGACTGGTTCGCACTCCCGTTCGCCGACCAAAAGTACGTGGTGAAAGTGCACTTTAAGAAGACGAGCTTCTCGTACTTTGACGAGAGCGTCATGGCGCGGCTCGACGAGTTCCTGCAGCCCGACAAGACGGCGCGAGTTGTGCGTGCGCCTGTGGCGCTGTCGGTGCCGCCCCCGACGCCGGTCCGAGCGTCGACAGGCGCGACAACAACGACGACAACGACAACCGCACGGACAAAGCACGAGCCACACGAGCCGTCGCACCACGCGACAGCGACAGCGACGAGCAAGCCGAAGCCGAGTGCGTGGACGCGCGACGAGCTCTTGAACCTGTTGTTCGCGTGGGACCAAGTCGCGTCGTACGAGCCGCGCCAAGCGAGCGAGACAGTCGCGAACTACAACACGCGGATTTTCCAGTACTTTGTCGCGCTCTGTCGCGGCCAAACGACGAAAGCTGAGCCGTCCGTGCGCTCGAAGCGGCAGCTCCTCACGACCACGTACGAGTTTATTGCGGACTTTAACCGCAAGAACTTTATCGACTGGTTCTCGCTCCGCGAGTCGGACCGGAAGAAGCACATTGTGAACGCGAACCGCGTGACCCACTGCTGCTCGAACATTGAAGAAGAAGTGTTTGAAGCGCTGGCCCGCATCTTGGGCGACAAGGTCCTCGCACGCGCTGGTACGCGGCCGTCCAGTGCGGTCTTCCGACAACGCGCCAGTGTCGCGACAGCGTCAGCGTCCGGAACTCCACTCGATAATGGCTCAGACGACGGCTCGGACGACGACGGCGTGACCGGTGTTCGTGGACGGAGCGGTGCGTCGCTGCGCTCTCCAGGCCGCGCGCAAGCCGACCGGAAGCGGCACTTGATTGCGAACGTCCTGGCGCACATTGGCGAGCAAGAAACGCGCGCAGAAGCGGCCGTGGCCGGGTCTGGGACGCGCAAGAAGCCGCGGCTTACGCTGGCAACCGAAACTGAGCTCGACACGCTCGCTGGCATCTTTGAAGCGCAGATCCAGCACTTGTCGGCGCTGCTCGCTCAGATCCGGGACGAGCGCCGGCTCGAGCAAGACGAGCGACGAGAGTTCCTCGAGCGGATCCACCTCGACCAGGAAGAGCGACAGCGGGACCGCGCAGACCGTGCGCTCGATCGAGAGCTCGCCAAGCAAGAGTGGGAGCAGTTCCGGGAAGAGCGCAAGGTCGAGCGCGAGCAGGAGCGGCTGCTGCTTCACATGCTCGCAGCGCAACGAGAAGGCCGGGAGCCCACAGCACTGGTGCCAGTGTCGTCCCTGACGTCGTCCCAGGTGCCGTCCCAGGTGTTGTCCCAGGTGTCGTCCCAGACGTCGTCTTAGACGCTGTCGCAGCAGGACCAGAACGGGGAAGCGGGCGGCCAGGAGGCGTCGTAACGGAGTGTGTTGGATGGATGGAGCGTCGAAGTCTGTGCGCGTCGTCGCTCAGAAGGAGCGTGAGAGGCCAGGGAGCGACAAGAGATAGGAGGGACTAGTAACGTGCGTAAGTTCATGTATGAGGGGGATGTGGTGCACTAACCACCTCCTCCGTTTCAAGCTCACTGGGTCGGCTGACCCGCGAGCGCGTTCGTGAGCACAAGCTTGTAGCACCGCGGGTTCACACGCGCGTAGTCCTTCGTGAGCCAGTCGAGGGTCTGCTCGGCGGTGCCGATGACTCCAGCGTCTGTGGGCTCCGTTACTCGCAGTCTGAGACTCTCCATCGCGCGCTCGAGGCCGCTCTGTGCGAAGCTCCAGCGACGCGTGCGCGCCTCCTGCTCGCGTGCGAGCGCGACGAGTGCCTTGTAGTAGATCTTGGCGCCGGCTTCTTCCTTGCGTCTAATGTCGATCGACACGGCGTGGTCGCCGAGCTGGAACTTGAGCTCACAGTCGCGGTCGATACGGCCCGTGGTCTCGAACTGGACATCTGCGACCTGGTGCTCGCGAAACTCGACGCGCTCTACGCGCTTGCGCGTCGTGGTCGCGTTGTCGCCGTGCACTGTAACAAGCGCTTCGTTTGTGAACGCAAACTCTTCTTTCGCAGACGCGAATGCGAAGACGATCTCTTCGTTCGGGAGCAAGTACGCGTACGCGAGGAGCTTGCGAAAGTCCGTCGCGATCGAGCAGATGTCGGCCGTCCCAGCGAGGTCCTTTGTCAGTCCCTTGAACATGCTGCGTGAGAGGTGGTTGTTGTCGTCGGCTGTTGTCGACTGTCGGACGTGACTGGCGTACTGAGACTAAAGAGAGAGTGTGCGAGCTGGGGAGAGGGAGGCTGGTCAAGAACCGGTTCGATTCAAAGCAGTTGAGGGTCAAGTGAGATGGTGCGGGGATGGTGGTTCCGTTTCGTCATCTCGGTCGCACTGGCGCAGCAGCTCCGCCTTTCGCAAGAAGAGCGCTCACAACCAAACTCCCTTTCGCCTGAGCAAGAGACTACCGCCTACCGTCACCCCTCCGCTCCACCATGCTCAAGGGACTGGCGTCGGACCTCACAGGCTCAGCCGACATTTGCGGCGTCCTCCAAGATCTGTTTGCTGCGCTCGCGAGCGCCTACTTGCTGCCGACTGAGACGCTGCTCTTCTCGCTCCAGTCGACCAAGGAAGAGTACTCGTTCACGAACGAAGCGATGATCCGGATCGTCGGCGACAGCGCGACAACGACGCGCAAGCTCGTCACGCGCTTCGACTTCAAGAGCTACATCGTGGCGAACGTGCGCTTCGAGACCGCCGGCCGCGTCGACCGCGACTGCGAGCTCAAGTTCAGTATCGGCTCGGAGAATGTCTCGATCGACGTCGCGAAGGCCCAAGAAGCGCCGCTGCGCGACTTCTACAAGGTCCTCGAGCTGCTCAGTCGCGCGCAGAAGAACCACGAACGCACGTGGGAGTTCTCGCGCGTTGCGCTCGACAAGGCAGTCGGTTCGCTTCGGCTGCACGAGGCGTCGCTGACCAAGCAAGCCGACGACACGCTCGCGTGGGTCCAGCAGATCTACGACCGCACGCACCCGCGCTGCTACCGCGAAGTGATTCAGTCCGCGTTCAACTCGGTCCGGCTCGGCCACAAGATGCAGTGAGCCACAGGGCCGAGCTGCGCATCGCACACGTAGGACACGACGACTGCAGGCCCTGGTTGTGTAGGACTATGGAGCAATGCATTGAACTGACTGATTCATCTTCGATGCGGTCTTGTCGCCACGCACTTACCTCAACTACCAGTACGGACTGTACTTTACTTCGTCTTCAGCACCGCTCGTCGAGGCCGGCAGCACGCCAGTGGGGCTTGCCGGAGCTGTCTCGGCTCGGTGCATCGCTTGGACGTGTCGTCTCACGACGCTCTTGACAGCAGCGAACTCGCACGCAGGCTCTGCGCACGTCACGTGGTCTCCACAGTGGGAAGTGAGCTGAGACGCCTCCGCGAACTCGGCTCGGCACGGCTCGCAGCGCCACACCTTGTACTTGCCCTCGAACATCAACTGCTGCTTGGCGAGGAGCTCCGTGCGCGTGAGCTTCTTCGAGCAGCGGTAGATCGAGTGACCGGTAACACCACACGCATTGCAGCAGTAGAAGGCGCCGCGGACACCGTGACGAGCAGCTTGGTGGCGCGTGACGACTTTCTTGGCGGCGGTGAAGCTACAGGAGGCGATGGGGCATTCGACGTGCTGCGCAAAGTGCGCGCGCTGCTGGGACTCGACGTAAAACGCCTTGTCGCAGAGCTCGCACCGCCACCGCTTGACCCGTGCGTACGTCTCTGCGCACACCGCAGCAGATGCTTCTCCAGGGATCTCTGCGTCCGAGTCCGAGTCTGCATCCACTGGAACAATGGTATTACCGTCAGTTGGGGTCCTTTGGCTGTCGATTGGTCCAGTCTCCTGTTCGCTGTGCTCGTCTGTGCCTGGGCACTCGAGAGCGAAGTGCCCAGAGATCCCGCAGAGATCGCAGTAGCCACCAGCTCCTTTCAGAGAGCGCTTCGTGGTCCAGTCATCGCGAGCAACGTCACGACTCGGGTGATTCGCGTATCTTGTCTTTGGAGATGACGCTAGCCCGAGACTCCAGCTCGGAGCCGCTTCGTGTACTGACTGGATTCTGGTATCGAGTGACGCAAACCTCCCGTCCAAGCTTTGGGGATTGAACGCCCCACTGTGTGACTCAGTGGAGGCGTGAGACAGGAGCAGTTGGGGAGGTGGCGAGGCTGTAGCAACCTCAGAGAAGAAGTCGCCATGATCAGAACGTTGGTCGAGCTCAGCCAAAGAGCTTGAACGACCTGCAGCTTCGTGAAAGTGCTGCTTCGGTCGCTCTTCAGGCCTTGCACTGGTGTAGGCCGCGGTAGTGGTGGTCTTGATCGCATTCATAGAGAGCGACTCGGTGATCCGCTTGGGCTGCTCCAGTAAACTCGGTGCTTTGTCTTCGTCGGCTTCTTCGTCTGTGTCGCCGTTCGATTCTGCGGCTGTTGCTCCGTCCACCAGCAGCACGTCGCCACGGACTTCCTCCCCTGCGTCCGAGTCATCAACGCTCTCCTTCATGGCGACCAAGCAAGCGTAAAGCTGGAATGAGCTCCAGTATCGCTCAGCTTCTCAAACGGACAGTTTGCCGGGTCTGAGGCTCGTTATCGTGGATGACGTCGTGGGACTCGGAAGAGCGTTGTGTACAATCAACGGTCACTGGTCTCGACCTCCCGTTACGAAGCCATTGTTCACATTCACGATACTGAAGCTACCTACTCGCCAGATGCTGCACTTCCTTGTTGTTGCCATCGAGTCCCGTCTTTTCAACCTACGCATGCGAGTGTCGGTGTCGCTATCTCCCACTCGCAGGAGCGGTGCCGATCACTGCTATCTGAATCGTACTGTGGTAGTTCCGCGGGTTGAGACGCTCAAAGTCGCTCTGAAGCCACCCAAGCGTGCCTTCAGCATGCTCAGTGAGCGTCTGCGACGACGGAGCCTTGGGCGCATTAAGACGGAGTGCGTCAGATGAGTTCGCGAGTGCTGACTTGCAGAGGTCCCAGTTCCGGCGCCGTCCGCGTTGCTCGCGCTCGAGCGCGACGAGCGCCTTGTAGTGGATCTTCACGACGTCCTCCTCCTTACGCGCAATGTCGATCGACATCCGGTGCTCGCCGATCTGGAACTTGATCTCGCAGTCGCGGTCGACACGGCCGGTGGTCTCAAACTGCACGTGCGAGAGCTGATGCTCGCGGTAATCGAAGCGCGACACGAGCTTGCGCGTCGTCGTCGCGTTCTCGCCACGCACAGTAATGAGCGCTTCGTTCGTAAAGACAAACTCTTCTTTCGCGGACGCGAACGCAAACAAAATCTCTTCGCGTGGAAGCAAGTACGCGGCGCCTTGGAGCTTCTCGAGCTTGGTTGCGACGGAGCAAATGTCGGCCGTGCCCGCGAGGTCTTTCACCATGGACTTGAACATTGTCTGCTGTTGACGACGAGAGTTGAAGAGTGAGCGAGCGAAGACAATCGAAAGTGGTGTCGCCAGTTGTCGTTGGACACAATGACATGTACGATTCTTGTCCATACGACCATTATTGTAGGTGCACTCATACCCATCGTTTTGAAAGTGCACTCTGCATCGTACACTATAATATAAATATTTATAATTGAAAATGCTACTTGTATAATATTGAACAGAACTTGTCCGTACGATTATTGTTATGTACCAAACTATCATTGTCGTACATGGCAATCGGTGCACGGACAAGTTCAAGTTATGCAATTATTGTACGGTAGATGCACTCGTAACTTACTGTTCCAATAGGACAATATTATAACCCTGTCCGTACAAGAATTGCGCTTGCACCACAATACACCATTATTGTATTCGCACTCTTTTGCTCTGCACTCTTTGTATGTCGAGGGCGTGTGAAAGTTGATCTACTCTCAAGAAACCAGCACGTGTTCCTTCTCGTGCAAACCCCTTCCCGCTGCAACAACGACTGGATCTCGTATGAACACCACACTTTCGAAGTCGACTCCCAAAACTCACTCCAGTGCAAGATTCCAAACACTACGTTCTGGAACTCACCACCAAAATTGGCACCCACCGCATGATCAAGCGCACAGCCACCTACATACATCAAGTTCGGTTAGAGAGCGGCGAGTCGCTAACCTCATCTCCTTCGCCTCTGTGAGCTCCGACTTCCACTGCCTACGATCGATCAAGCTTTCTTCTACCAAGTCTGCGC
>JAASGD010000246.1:0-28974 GCA_023334115.1 Globisporangium megalacanthum
ACTGTAGGAGCACCCAATGTTTTTTGAGATACAAGCAGGACCATTCAAACCCATTTTCTGTCTGATGTGAATGGGCTGAGTTATGGCGATTTTAAAAATCTTATATTCCTGCGGCTCGCCGAAAATCTTGCAATTTTGTCTCATAGCTTGGCGGTGATGCACTTTATCTGTCCAAAATGAAGCAGAAAGTACATAAGTTCAGAGAAAATCTACAATCCTGCAATAGGGGTACAGACAACGACGGAAAAGGCGGCAAAATCATTTTCAGTTTGTATGGACTTGACGTTGGCATTGAGTCAGAGAATTGTAATTTGATTGGACAAAAAGAAGAGTGGACTAACGACGAGAGTAGAAATGGTTCACTTTCAGAGCAACATTTCGACCGAACAAGGGGATTTGGTTGAACTCGCTCGTTTAGAACAAATTTGATTGGACAAAATTCCGGTTTTTGAGTAGTGTATTTTTTTGTTTGCTGTGTTTTTCTGTCTGCCGTCTTTTCCGTCGTTGTCTGTATTCAATTTGCAGTAGCAAGTCGAATTTTTTGTTCATCAGTCAAATGTAAAACTGCAGCTTCAGCCAATCACAATTGAAGTAATTGAGTACCCCAAAGTGTTGCCGCAACAGCAAGTTATTTTTTTAGCAAACACAATGCCCCCAACGCCAAGAAACGCTTCGTCAGGCACGGGACTGCTCCACAAGCGCGCCGCAGCAGCTGAACTTCGCGCCTCTTCGACGGGGACGACCAGCTATAGGACGAGATCGATGAGTATGTTGTGGCGGAGTACGAGCACATCATGACCACGCAGTACGCGTTCCGGTCGCAGCCGTCAGGTAGCAGGCGCGACACTGGGAAACGCTTCTCTACGGCAGCAACAACCTCAGCAAGACCGAATTCATCGCCTACTTCCGTCGCAACCAAATCTCGTGTTCGCCCTCTTCGGAAGACGCGCATTTTCGATCGTCCAAGTAGGGTCTTTTGCTGTGTTGGTGAACACATCTGGAAATGGTGTGAGCCACATCGCAAAAAATCGATCAGTAGCAGCATGCTCATCAGCTCCGTTTTTGATTCTGATAGCGAAAGTTTTGATCAGCCAATCAGAGGCCAAGAAAAAAACTTGACTTGCTGCACAAGAAAAAAATCGACATGCGGCTGCAAATTGAATACCCCTACTATATAGCAACTAGACTAAACCAGGCCGTACAACCCGCCTTCATAGCTAATTTTCAGGAGCAGTTCATGTGACCAAAACTTGGACGTCTTCCATCACGAACAATCTGTGTGCCGGTCAAGGAGACGAACCGCTTTTCAAACTCTTACAACTTGATTTCTCGAAATCACTCGAAATCACTGGTACCTAAAAAGGTAATTTTCGAGTCCTCAAGATTTCGTCATATTTGAGTGCTGCCACCTGTGATGCTTTGTAGAGGCTGCAAACAGAGGTGCGTGCATGCCTCACAAACCAGGGGCATCTACACACAAGTTTCGTTGTGTTTCGATAAGAATTGACGTTGTTTTTGTCGAATTGTTTCGGCCTCCTTGACTGGGTGTTAATTCAAATTTATACTCCATTTGACACTTTCCAAAAAACAAAGATCTTGGACGCGCGTGTAACAGCTGACGTGCGGTTGTAGATGGACAAGGTGAACGCACTGTACTCTCTGGTGCACGACAGACAGCCAGAGCGCCTCCGACTCTGCTCCCGATCTTTTACGGTTCCGCACATTTATTTACACGCTCTCTCAAGTCACTCAATCAGTCTATTGGTTGACCGCGGACCAGACCAGACCATCATCACATCACTCCTGCGCGCGCCATGTCCACAGCGCTGCCACTACCGCGCGGGTTCTTCGACACGAGCGCGCGGCTCTCGGAGGACGCGCGCCAGCGCTACGTGGCGCTCGCCGAAGCCGCTGTGCGCCACACGTTTGCGCTCGCAGATGCCGGCGCTGGCGCGTCAACGTGGCTCCCAGTGCGCGAGAAGCACGCGGTCGCGGTCTTCCGGCGCTTCGGGGCCACGAGCCACCGCTCAAACACGGCCGAAGTGGGCGCGAAGGCGTCGATGCCCGCGTCGCTCGACGAGGTCGGGCGCGCGTTCGCAGCGCACGACGACGCGCTCTTCCGGCGGCTCATGAAGAAGCTCAACCCGGGCGTGATGGACGCGGCGGTGCTCGCGACCGTCGTGCCGCGCACGCCCGCCGCGCCGTTCCGGTACATTGGGCTCAAGTGGTTCGCTGTGAAGACGCCGACGCCGCTCGTGTCGCACCGCGACTTTTGCTGCCTCGAGGTCCAGGACCGGATCATCGACGCGTTCGGGAACGAAATGTTCCTGCGCATCCTCCACTCGGTCGAGATGCCAGCGTGTCCGTCGCTCGAGAACTCGCACGCGCTCGTGCGCGCGAAAACGCTCTCGGCCTTTCTCTGTCGCGCAGACCGTGCAGAGCCAGGCGTTGTCCGCGTGCACCACGTCGCGCGCTTCGACCCGGCCGGGTACTTTCCGTCGCAGTGGGCGTACAAAACCGCGGAAGCGCAGCTACTCAGCGGCGTCGTGCAGCTGCGCCGGATCGTCGAGAAGCAGCAGATGAACGCGTGCACGTTCGTGGACAAGGCGCTGTGGGTGCCGAACCACGCGCGCCAGGACTGCGCCGTGTGCAGCCGCGCGTTCGGGACGTTCCGGCCACGCCACCACTGCCGCTGCTGTGGGGAAGTCATTTGCGGCAAGTGCAGCGTCTTCCGGGCCGTCGACGTGCCGGGCACGACGCTCCCGCGCGTCCGCATCTGCGCTGTGTGTAACATGGGCGTCCAGCGGGTGAGTGCGCGCGACCCGCACCTCCCGACGGATGACGACGCGCTCTCGGACGTCTCGTGCTCGTCTGTCACGTCGAGCAGCACGGTCGCGCACAATGAGATGAACCTCTTCTTGGACCAGTACCCGCAGGCGCCAGGGTCTCCGTCCGCGTACTCGAGTGCGTCGTCCACGACGTCGAACCTCTCGCTGCGGTCCACCACGTCGTCGCGGTCGGTACTGGACGCGCGCGGACGAGGCTCCAGCGCCCAGGCACTCGGCCACGCCCCAGGTACCGGGCTCTACCGTCGCGGCAGCCAGTGGGGCGGCTTCTCGAGCTCCCGCCACCACACGAACCAGCACCATGGCAGCAGCAGCCGGACGCCGCGTGCGTACCACGAGAGCAACACGCCTCGCTCGTACATTGCCAACAACCTCACGCCGCGCGACTTTGGCAGCAGCGGCAGCGTCACGCCCAACTCGGACAGCGGCGCCCAGCAGCGCATGTCGATCTTCAAGCAGAACCCGCTCGACCTCGGCTACTTGCGCGACTCGCTCAGCCTCCGCAGCAGCGTCGACGGCGCTCTCCGTCCGTCGGTGGCTGCGAGTAGTGCTGATAATGCGCTCGACGCGAAAGTGGTCGAGGCGCTGGCGGACGCGCCAGAGGGACCGGCAGTCGACGCCTCGGAGCCGTCGGTCGCGAGCACGGCGTCGCCGCGCTCTTCCGGCCTCTCGACAAACGTCGCAGAAGAGGCGAAGGAGGCAGTGGCGCAGGCCCCTGTCCTGGACCCAGCGGTCCGCAGCAGCCGCGCCATGACACACGAGCCACGTGCGGAGCCTGGAAGCGGAGCGGCACGAGACACAATCTCCACGTCGGTGCGCAAGTCCACGTCGAGCATGCGCTTCTCGCTGAAAGACGACAGCGGCCGTAGCAGCAGCAGCAGCGTGAAGAAGCCGTTCTTTAGCGGACTGTTCCATCGCAGCACCAGCACTGTCCCGACTGCTGAACGCTTGACGTTGTCGTGAAGATGATCAGCCAGCCACCCAGCCGCGTCGTCTCTTTCTCTAGCTACAGTAGACCTACTCCCCCACAAGAGCCCCCTCCCCACATTCTGCTCACGTACCTCCGCTTCCCTCTCTTGCAACTCGCGTCGTCGCCACCAACATCTCGTCTTCCAGTACACATCCACCACACGAATACACTCCTCTCTCCCTCCCTCTCTCTCTCCCTCTCTTCCTTTCTTCACTGTGACGACACCTCCAGTGCCTACTGGTCCTGATTGCCACCGCGGCCATGGAGCAGTAGCGCCTTCTGCTGCTGCATCATGCCCTCGAGCCGTCGTGCGCCGTCGAGGAACTGCCGCGACTGCGCGCGCTGCTTAGCCACCAGCAGCCGCTCCTGCTGCAGCTGCAGCACCGTCTTGTCCAGGCGTGCGCGCTCCTGTTCGACGTCTCGCGCTCGGCACTCGCTCTCAGCCACGCGCGCCAGTGTCGCCTCGTGCTCCGTGCGCAGCTTCGCTAGCTCGCTTCGGAGCTCCGCGAAGCTTTCCATGCTTTGCGCCAGCACGCGGGACTTGTCGAGCGTTTCGCGACCGAGCCGCGTGAGCTCCACGCGCCGCCGCGCCACCGCGTTCTCCTCGTCTGCGAGCTTTGCGAGGCGGTCGCCCACGCTCGCGATGCGCACGTCCAGCTCGGCGCGCTCCTCTACGAGCTTCATGGCGCGCTCGTCCAGCTGCTGCCGCACGGCGTCGAGACGTCCACGCTCCTCGTCCTGCCGCGCGGCCGTGCGTGCGACAGACACGAGCAGCTCGCGCCGCTGCTCGTCCACTGCATCGCGCTCACGGGCGATCTACCAGGAAGAGTCCCATACACCGAAAGAGTCAGCAAAATGGAGCCAAAATACCACCCAGATAGTCAGAAATGTAGCCATGTTACAATATCCAATGACGACTGACGTCAGTCGGAAAACCGGCCCACAAGCACGTACCGCCTGCAGCTCTGTCTGCACGCGCTTCTCCGCCTTCTCCTCTGCGTACCGCTGCTGCTCAAGCGCTCGTGTCGCCGCGCTCTCGAGCCGCAGCACGTCGTGCGCTGCCTGCGTCTCCAGCTCGCGCATCTGTTGCACGAGCGCCGCTTCGCGCTGCTCGAACCGCTCGCGCTCGACCGCGAGTACTACGCGATGGCTCTCCGGTAGTGTCGTACGCTCCACTTCACGCGCTGCCACCTCTGCTGCGAGCGCGCGCTGGGCCACATCCACCTCTAGCAAGCACTTTTGCTCGAGCACCTGCAGCTCCACGCGATGCTGGCCCGCACTGTCGTCCGCGCGCTTCTCCGCCACGAGCCGCGCGCTCACAGCGTCTTCGAAGCGCAGGTTGAGCGCGTGGAAGTCGCTGAGCGTCGCCTGCAGCTGCTCTGTGAGCGCACGGTTGCGCTCGTCCACAGCGCGTCTCTCGCTCTCGACGCTCGCGAGAATTTCGCCCAGACGCTTCTTCTCCGCCTCGTAAGATAGACCCTGCGCCTCCGCCGCCTCGTGCTTCACTGCTGCGTCCCGCAGCTCTGCGCGCAGCCGCTCGAGCAGTCGCTCGTGTTCACGGCGGCGCTCGAGCGCACGTCTGCGCTTCTTGTCCATGCGCGTTTTGCGCATCTTGAGTTCGTCGCGGTGCATGCGGAGCTCGGCCTTGAGCTCGCGCTCCTTCCACTGCAGCAGCGTGTTCTTCTCCCGCAGCGCCTCCACTTCGTCCTCAAACTTGCTCTCCACTTTCCGAAGCAGCAGCGAAAACTTCTTCTCCTCGCCGACGTCGGCCGCGAGCGGCAGCGGCGGCGCCGTGAACCAGTACGGGCGGGGCGAGTGCGTTGGTGCGCCGACCTGCTGCTGCTGCTGGGCCAGAGGGGACGGCGGCGCTGCTGCTGGCTTCGATAGCACTTTGAGGTCAACATGCGGCGAGTTGGGGAACGGCGACGGCGGCTTGGGGCTCGCACGCGAGGGCGAGCGAGTGGCGCTCGGCACTGAGAGGTCGACGACGTGGCGCGCACTCGTACTCGCGCTTGCTGACCGGCGGCTCTCATCCGCCTCGAACGACGCCTCGCTGTACTCTTTATCGTCGTCGATGGCTGTGATTGTAGCTGTAGGCCGTCGCGTCGGACTGGAAGCACGCGGACTCGGCGACGCGTCGTCCTCAAAGTCGACGCTGTAGCCATCGTCCTCGTCCTCGTCCTCGTACGCGTCGTCCTCGTATGCGTCACTAACGACCGAGGGCTTCGCAGGCGGCTGTTTGCCTCCGCTCTCGTCCACTTCACTCGCGACGTCGCTCTCAGCGCCGCCCGCGCGAAGCTCCTCGTCGTCCGACGCGATCTCCGACGCAGCTGCCGAGTCGTCGCTGTACATCGCACTGCCGTGACTGCTCCAGTATATGGACGTGTCGAAACGGCCCGTTCGCTAGTCATGGACGCTTTGACACAAACATCTTTTGGTCCATATGGTGGGTTTGAGACCCGAGGCGTGGACGCGAGTGGAGGATTTCGATTATCAACGGTGGTATTGGAATATGCGAGGACTGCGCTCGAAGCGAGCAGCGACTGACTGACTGCTGGAGCTGAGCTCTGCTGCTGCTGCTGCCTACTACCACCCGCAAGCGGTCATTGGCAGGAGCCCACGAAGCAGACGCGGCCGGCCGCCTCGACACGCGGCAGAGAGTGGGGCGAGCGACCACTCGTCTACGCCTTCGGAGCGTTCGAGTTCGGGCCCACCTTCTTCGCGCCCGCGACGACGTTCACGAAGCGGCGGTTGTACTGCCAGCGCTTCTTGGCGCGGCCCGTGAGCGACTTCTTGCGGTCCTCCTGCTTGGCGACCTTGGGCGTCTGGCCCTTCACCTTACCGGCACGCGCGAGCGAACCGTGCATCTTACCACCGCGCAGGCGGAGCACGAGGTGGAGCGTGCTCTCCTTCTGGATGTTGTAGTCGCTGGATGAGAATAATGAGGACGAAAACGTTCCACACACGTCAGCCTCTAGACCACCACGCAGTGAGAGATTGGAGCGAAAGGGGGACGCACCTCAGCGTGCGGCCGTCCTCGAGCTGCTTGCCCGCAAAGATCAGGCGCTGCTGGTCAGGCGGGATGCCCTCCTTGTCCTGAATTTTCTGCTTCACATTGTCGATCGAGTCCGACGGCTCGACATCGAGCGTGATGGTCTTGCCTGCACAGAGAGAGAGCGAAGCGAACGCGTCAGTCTCGGGAGGGTGGAGCTGACACCAGTGTTCCTACTGGGTAAACGGTGTGGATTTGTGTGTGAGGGGGAGGCTCTCTGAACGAGTGCGCGTGGGAGTAGCGCCTGTTCTAGCGACTCGGCTGCGCTGTTGGTGTTGTTGCTGTGCCTGGCGGTCGGACCACCCAAGCGACCGCCTTCCAAGCTACTTCTGTTGGCTGATGCGGGTTGTTCTCATTGACGTCCCGCTGCTGTCGTCATGTCCCCACTACTGCGCACTCGGCCGGAGAGCTCTCTCCACACACACAGACGCCCACTACACACGCACGCGCGCAGGTACGCAGCCGTACCGGTGAGGGTCTTGACGAAGATCTGCATGGTTGTCCTTTGCTCGCGGAAAATTCCAATAATCAAAGGTCAAATGTGACGCCATTGTGCGCGCACAACGTGCCCACACCAACCATCCAAATCCATGGGTTGGGTTTCAGCAGAGAAAACGGGTGGGTCTGTGCCACACCATACTTTACACAAAACAGGTCTGACCAAACTTGTTCGACCATTTTGACCAGCTGCGAAGAGGTCAACTATTTTGATTGGCTGCATAGCCTAATTGCCACCCCTTATTTCTTCATCAGCATACTGTATTATCATCATAACCGCGCACCTTACAAAAATCAACATTGCGCAAACTTGTCCAAGGTTGGACCCAATCACACGCTTGTTGATTTTTGTAAGGCAATGGTCTTCCTGGCATAGTTTTGATATAAAATTTTCAGAGCCTCTGCTTCTCTTTTTTACATTGAAAAACCTATTATCTTAATCAACCAATCTGATTGGTTTGATCAGCTTGAGCTTTCCAAAACGTTGTTCCAGTTGCAAGCTTGCAGATAATGCAATATCCGACGACTCGCAAGCTACATTATTACAGTCGTGCATCCACACTCCATCCACTCCACACCACGCGAACGTGACGAATGCTGCGCTTCCGCTCCGCCACGCGCGCTGCGCAGCGTTGCCAGCGCCACAAGAGCCTACTGCAGCTGCAGCTGCCCGCGTCCGCAACCTCCGCCGTTCTGCAGCACCGCTGGCTTTCATCCAAGTCCGACGCGGACGCCCACGAGTCTGTGCTACCGCCGCACACCAAGTTCCGCATGCCCGACCTGGACTTTGAGGTACGTTGTCCATCGTCCGGTGCCTGCGTTGGCCTATATCCACAAAGCTACCACATAGTGCTCACCTGCGAAAACTCCATTGTAACTCTAGCGCATTTCGGGCGGCAACGCAGTCGTCACGCTCTCCAAGTGGCACGTTCCCGAGGGCGGCGAGGTGAAGGACGGCGCGCGCATGTGCGAGGTGCGCTAGGACAACAATCGTTTTGGTCCACAGCAGTGATCATGTGGACGAAATAATGGAAGTGGCGTCTGCTGATGGCTCCACGACTAACGAAACGGAGGCGACACGTGATCAGATCGACACGCCAGACCTCAACTTCGTGCTTGAGGCGGGTGACGAGGGCTTTGTCGCCAAGATTTGTGCGTATGGCACGCTCTCGCATGTGTGTGTTTGTATGGGATATATGGATGGTATTAGAAGCTCACGTGCGTTCTTTTGTGTGCTGTTGTGTCGCCAGTCGTGCAAGAAGGCGCGAACGTGCTGCCAAACCAGCCGCTGATGGCGATTGTGCCGGACGAAGCGGCCATTCAGCCGTTCCTGGACGCACTGAGAGCGCACCCGCGTGCGATTGAAGGTGCGGAGTGGGCGAGAGAGAACGCACTGTGGCGTTAAGCAGGAGGGGCCACGCAGACGCAGCCAGCAGCTCATGGCACTCACTCTCTCGTCTCTGTTATGGATGAATGGCAGGCTACGTTGAGCCAGTGGCGATCGCCGAGTCGTCAGCTGCAAGTGGGAAGAGTGCGTCGTCGTCATCGTCGTCCACTGTCGACGAACCGGAGGGCAGCGACGTGCTGCGGGCGCTGCAGAAGCTGCAGAAGGACGGCCGCTTCCCGGACGACAAGCAGCTCAAGGTGCTCAAGTCGCTCGCGCGTAAGAACGACGAGCAGCTACTCGTGACGTTCAAGGGCAGCTTCCCAGACGAGGCGTTCGACGAGAGCACGTTCGACAAGGACTTCTTTGTCGAGAACGCGCTCGAGCTGGCGGACGAGGCGCTCGCAAAGGCGGCAGAGACGACAACGACGACGGAGCAGAGCTAGTGGAGTCAGCGCAAGCGTATAGCGACCTCAAGTCTCTGTAGCGATACGACAAGGACGACTTGATACAGTGACGTGCCCTTGTTAGTCCAGCGGTCCGCCGTCGTCCTCTCAGCCTCTCAGCCTCGCTATCCGCCTCCTGCCCGCATGAGCCGGATCTCTGCTGTCCCCGTGGTATCGCGTGGCACGCCGTCGTCCCCAGAGAACCCGTTGTCGTCCACGTAGACGACGAGCGTGTCGCGTGCGCTGTCGTGGCACCCGCGGTCACATCGGTACTGCAGCGACTGCAGCACTGTCGCCGCCTCAGCGACGCTTGCGGCGAATTCGAGAATGCTCGCGCCGCTCTCCGTGATGCGCTGCACTGCAGTCGTGTCGCCGTCGCTGTCGCTGCCGTTCTCGCTGTCGTTGTCGCTCAGCCAGAGCGCGCGGTTTGCAGCGTCCTGGCCGACACGCAGGAGCCCGTCGCGGACACGCAGGCGCAGGAAGAGCCGCCCGTCGCCGGCGTCCGCGTCCGAGACCCGGACGTTGCGCAGCTCAGTCCACGCGTCCAGCGGCGCAAAGTACGTCGCCGCCATGCGGATCTCTGGCGCGTCGTTCACCGACCGGATCTCGACCGGGAGATGCGCTGACGTCGTGTAGAGTCTCCTGTCGTCGTCGGTGGCTCGCTCGCGCTCTGTGAGTGTCACAGCGACCGCGTCCAAGCCCGAAGCGCCTGCGTTGGCAGTGTATGTCACGCGCTCCAGCGCGCAGTTGAGTCGCTCTAGCGAGCCAGTGAGCGAGATCGTGGCGGCCGGTTGCGTCGCCGAGTCAAAGTCGTTGTCGCTGTCGCTGCACGTTGTCGGACCGAGGCTCAGGAGCCCTGTCGAGGCGCTCAGCGACAGCGCGAACATCCTGTCGGTCGCCTCGCCGTCGACGTCGAAGAGCGTAACTGACCGCGTGCGGGTGACCGCCTCCGTCTCGGCGCCACCCGTGGGCATCCGCAGCTTGACGCGTTGGGGACGCGTCTGTGCTCCAAAGTAGAAGAACGACGGTGGTGCGTTCGACACAGCGACGAAGCGCGGCAACGGCAGGGCATTCATCGCGTCGACGTTGAGAGCGATGGGCTCTCGGGACCCGGCAAAGAGCCGGCGTGTGGCCGCTGCGGTGCCGTCCGACTGCCAGAACTCCCACTCGCCATCACTCGCTGCACGCGCCGCAAACACGAGCGCAGAGCTGCTCGAGACCCCCGCTGCGTCCACTGGCAACACTGAGAGCAGCGACGGCTGCGCACTCGCCACGCCTGTCGCCAGGTCGACGAGGAGCACGGTGCCTGCTGTTGTTCCATCGGTCGACCAGAGCTCCTGGCCGCAGACGCCGTCGTCTGCCTGGAAGTACACTCGGTCGCCGAAGCGAGTGAGATAGGACGGTGCTGAGCTGGCGCTGCCGGGGCGGATGTCGACGACAAGCCTCGTGGCCAATGTGCGCCTGTCGGCCACCCAGAGCTCCGCGCCGTGCACGCAGTCGTTCGCCTGGAAGAGCAGCAGCGTCACACCGGCGCTGTCGACAAGCTCTGTGAAGAACTGCGGGTCGGACGACCCGGTGCTCTCGCAAATGTCAAGCAAGAGCCCCGTCCCGACGTGCGAGTGGCTCAGCGCGACAAAGTCGTTTCGGTGCGCGCCGTCCGAGATCCATGGCTCGCGGCCGTGCAGCGCTGTGTGCGCCGAGAAGACGAGCCGGTCGCCGAAGACGCTGAGAAGCTGTGGCTCGGAGCTCCGAGTCCCGAGCTCAATGTCCGCTACGAGCGCTGTGCCGAGCGCCGTACCGTCCGTCGCCCATAACTCGCTGCCAGACTCGAGCGTGGTTGCCTGGAAGAAGAGCAACCCGTTAAACTCGACAAAGTGCGACGGGTTCGAGCCGCCGTCGCCCGCGTTGATGCGCGAGACGCGGTGTGTGCCGCTTGCCGTCCCGTCTGTGGCCCAGAGCTCATGGCCCCACGTGGTGAGGCGCTCATGCGTGTCGCGGTAGCACACGACGCCTGCGAACTTGTCCGTGTCGAAGAAGCCCGTGTCGATGCGGTACGAGTCGCGGAAGCCGACGTGCTTGACGGCGCCAGTGGTCTGTGGCGCCAGCAGAGGGAGTGTATACGAGTGCAGTGTCAGTAGTCAAGGGCGTGCGTCGACAGAAGTGTGTTATGCTTCACTGTCGACAGTCTGTCGTAACCAGACATAGAGAAAGCGAGAGATAGGCACGCACCCGAGAGTCCGAGAAGCGCAGGTACATCCTGCTCACGCCGCCCCAGACGTAGCCATCCCAGCCGCACTCGTCATAGTACACGCGCGGCTCGCTACTGTGGCCGTCCGCAGCTACTGTGCCGAGAAACGCCGCCTCGGCTTCAGCGGTGGACATCCAGTGGTATCCAAGCGAACAGTCGTAGTCCTACGAACGCAGCAAGCGTGAGTGGTTCAGACACCCACCTAAGTGACGAACAACAATCGACAAGCGGCAAGAAAGCAAACGTACTCGCGCTGGCTCCCACGTGCTCGTTCGAGCGATCGCGTAGTAGACATCGGCGTCGAACGCGCTCTGTCGGAAGCTCCCACAGGCGTCGCGGTGGTCTGGAGGCACCCGCCAGGACCAGTCTGGGCCGCGTGCGCTAAAGTACACGCGGCTGTCGGCCGAGTACGCAGTCAAGTACGACGGGTCGGAGCTCTTAGGACCAGGGAAAATGTCCATCACCAGCGCGGTGCCGGCGTCCGTGCCGTCGCTCGCCCACAGCTCGGCTCCAAGCGCCGGTGTGGTGCCGCGGAAGAGCAGCGAGCCGTCTCCACTCGCGGCGAAGAACGCAGTGGCCGTCGCGTCCGAGCTCTCGAAGCTGCGGAGGCTGCGGAGGCGCGAGACCGAGTCGCCTGTGAGCGGCTGGACGAGCATCAAGTGCCACAGTGGAGTCTGAAGTCGCGTCTGTCGCTGCCTGTATATAGATGACGCGAGGAAGAGCTCGTCGATAGAAGGTGCGCCGTGCAGAAGCACGGACTCGCCCTCGAGGATCCGGACGAGCGGCTCCTGAGCTCCGTACGGTGGCGTGTGGATCTCTGGACCGTCGTTCACCGCGAGCACGCGCACGCTCTGCGCATACGTGCGAGTCTTTGAGCCGCCCAGACCAAAGTTGCCGAGGTCAGAGACTTTCAACTCGACGAGTGCGAGCCCGTGGAAGTTGACGGTGCCTCGGAAGACCAGAAAGCCGAGGACAGCGTCGTTGAGCAACTGCACACTGCCTTGCACGGTGAGCGTGCTTGGCTCGCTTGCGTGTCCGTCGCTGTCGAACTCGGGCCCGACGGCAACGAAGAGGCCGAGCTGTTCGCGGAGGTACGATGCTGCGACACGCGGACGGATGCCGCAGTGGAAGCACGAGAGCTCGACACGGAGCTGCAGAAGCCCGGCGAAGCTGCTGTCGTCGGTCTCGTCGGAGCCGTCACTCTCGTCTGGGTCGTAGACCGAGAACGCGGGCAGCTGCACGTCCGCATCCTCTGCGACTTCGACCGCCGGTGGCGGCAGAGAGCTCAGCAGAGCGTCGACAGAGTGCGCGTGGAGCCCAGGCGGTGACAGCAACACAAAGTCGTTCGACTCGACGCCCGGCGCGTCGTTCACGGCGTGAATCCGCATTTGTAGCGTAATCACAGCGGCGGGCGAGTCGTCACTGTCGTCGTCGTTGTTGTCGTTGCTGCAGCTGGACGACGCTGTGAGCCGAATCGCGTTGACGAGGTCGCCACCCGAGTTGAAGTCCCGGTCCGGCGCGTAGACCATCCCCCGCAGCGCCGCGTTGAGGTCGCCGATCCGACCGCGCACGTCGAGCCGAGAGAAGAAGAGGCGCGCAGTCGTCACTGCGCTGTCGTCTTCCGAGCGTGCGGTCGTGGCCGCGGACCCTGGTAGCTGCAGCAGCCCCTTGTGCGTCGCGAACATTACACCGCCATGGAACGCAGCGATGCGGAGAGTGACCTCGCGCTCGTCAGCTTCTGCGTCCGGGCACGAGAGTGCGAGGTGGTCGATACGCAGCTTCTCGTCTTCGCGCATACTCGCGAACTCGACACACAAGCTACCGGCAGTTGCGTGCGTCGTACGCCACGTTGGCTCGTCACACTGTGGCGCGACAGCAAAGTAGACAGTCTCCGACGCGTGGCGGAACGAGCGCGTAGTGTCGACGACCACCACTTCCACTTGCTCCGAGCCGTACCAGTCCAGGGCGGGGACGTACGCGCTCCCGTTCAGTGCGCTGTTGACTTGCTCGAGGAACCCGCGGAAGACGAGGACACCGGAGCGGTTTGCGACCCGCTGGACGCCAGGTACGTTGGCAGCGAGTGCGAACGCGCCGTGCGGAGTCGACACTGTCACTTCGAGCACACTCGCAGCGGACAGCGCGACGTCGGCGTCGTGGATCCGTAGCGACGGCGCACTGAACACATAGCGTGAGTCTTCCAGTATGGACAGCACTCTGTCGGCTGGCGCAACGACCGTGAGTCCGCGCAACGGTTGCCGGTTTGCGAGCGACAGGTAGAGCACAGCGGTGGTCACGAGCGGCCCTCCCTTCCCGAACGTGCCACGGTCGTCGGCGGAGAATACGATGCCGACTTCGCTCAGGTCCCGGAATGCCTCTTGTCTCGTCTCAATGTTGCCGAGCTCAAAGACAATCTCCGCCAGCACAAAGTTGAGGCGTGCGAGCGAGCCAGCGAGTGCCACGTACCCGCGAGTCTGGACGAGCGCTCGCACACTTGGTGCCGCTGCGTCTGCACCGTGTAGACGCGGAAGTGTGATCGCTCCATGCGCGGTTTCAATCACGACGTCCATCTCGCATGACGCCGGTATGGTCGTACACGCCGGCTCCTCTGCGTCGACGTCACTGAGCTGCACACCTCGGACGAGGGTGGGAACCGTCGGATCAACAGTGAGTGCTCCATGATGCTGCGCTGCTGCACGCAAGTCCCACACCGGCGGGTCGTTCATAGCGTCGATGCGAATCTGCACGACGATGGCCGTCTCCTCTGACACTTCCATCGTGTACTCGTCGAACGTGAACGCCGAGACGCGGAGTTCATCAAGCCCGTGGAAGTCTGTGTCTGGGAGGTACTGAAGCGCTTGCACACTCCGATTAATGTCCGCAAGTCGTCCCTTGCACCGCACCCGCTTGCCTCCGCTGCCGCTTGTAGCGTCCTCAAACGTGATGCCCGAGAGTGACGAGAGCACCAGGACACCGTGCGCTGCTTCGAGCGTGACTATGAGCGCGATCCGCGAGATGTCGTCGACGCTCGCGAAGCGCAAGTCGTGCACGAGCAGCCGCGAGTCCTCGTCACCACGGAGTGTACCAGGCAGCTCATCCACGTGGTCGCTCGTTGGTGCGTTCCGTGGGCTGTTAATCGCGACGATGTCGGCGACAGGGTTGACGAAGACACGACGCACAGACGTTGTCGTGCTGTTGAACGACAAGGACGTCGATGATGACGGTGCGTCCGACAGAATGACCGTGATGGTGTCGTAGCCGTCGCTCGTCGTGTCGTCGAACGTGCTGTCCACACTGTTCCAGTCGCGTGCCGACGTGTACACAAGCGCTGCGAGCGCTCGTTTGACGTTCTTCAGCGTCCCGAGCACGTGCAGCTCGTCACGACCGTCTGCCGCCACCACCGTCGTCACAGTTGCAGCGAACGGCGAGAGCGGGTCTTGTAGCAGTGCAAGCGACCCGAGCGTCGCACGCAGCACGACGCTGATTGACGCGGCGTCTGGAGGCGCGTCGGGGTCCACGACGTGGAAGTCGCGGATGACGAGCGGAACGTCTTCGTCGCACTCGTAGATGTCGGTGCCGGTCACGAGGTACGGTGCGTCGTTGACCTCCGTTACGTGCAGCGGAATCACCACTGCGTCGCTCGCCAGGCTCTCCGTGTTCACCGCCGTGATGCTCAGCGCGTCCGCACCGCTGTAGTTTGGGTCGCTCTTGTACGATGCCGACGCAAGCACGAGGTTCGCACACGCGACGTCGGCCTCAAAAGCGATACGCTTCCGCTTCTCGTGCTCTGCAGCGTCAGAGGCGAAGCCCACTTTCCGCGTAATGCACTTGGTGTGGCCGAGTGCGAGCATCCCGTGCGACACCGAGAGACTCAGCTGCAGCACTGTGAAGCGCTTGGCGCGCGGGCCGCGGCCGCTGTCAGCGTTGCGAACCGCCAGCCCTCGCAGCGACGTCGGCGTGTCTTCGTCGCACTGGAGCGGGCGGCAGCTGAGCCGGAGCGGTGAGAGGAAGTCGGTCATTGAGCGGTACGGGTGCAGCTGCTCCACGGCCACGGGTACTTGGATCACAGGCGCAAGTAGAAGAGGAGCAGTGAGCACAGTCGTGGCGACAACAGGCTGGATCTTGAGTGCACCGTCCGAGTCGAGCGCGTTCGAGAGGTCGTAGGTTAGAGGGCGAGTGGTGCACTGCTTCGCGACGATAGGTGTAGTAGTGTTCAGAGCGAGTTCGTGAGCACGAATATCAGCTTGGATACTCGCGGTTATGAGCACTCGTGAGCGGTTCCCAGTGATGTCCGGAGTGACCACATCGACAGCAGAAGAAGGCTCGACAGCTATGGCGCGGGACTTGAGTGCAAGCGCTGGCGTCGACGTCCAGCTCAGCTGCTGCACGTTGCTGTCCGGTGCTGATTGAGGCAGAAGCCTCGCGAGCGTGAACTGGAGCTGGATGCTTCCATGCCAATGTGGAGGCGTCTTATACACGACGACGCCGAGCGCGAGTCGCAGCGACGCCATCGTTCCTTCCAGCGTGAATGCGTCGGGGCGAAACGCGGAGACCAAGTCACCCGACCACGTCGCCGCAAACTTCCGCGCCAAGAACGCAAAGGCGCCAGTCGACGAGCGGCTCTGGACCACATCCACACGAGCAAACGCCCCGACACCCGTGAGCGCGGCACCGCCTGCTACGAGCGTCGGGGGTGTCGCCGCCATCGCCGACGACCGCTGGAGAAACACTAATGCGTAGCTGAAGCCAGCCCGTGGGCCATCAACGCGAGCTTTCCGTACTGCCACCAGCCCAGCTCTGCTCGGGAGCGTCATCGTGGATTCGTCGGGCGACACGAGAGCCGCATTCACTGCCGCTTCGACCGCGTCCGGCGTTGTGTCCGCCGGCAAACGAACCGTCACACGATCTCTGCCGAAGCGCAGCTGGAACGAGCCCCCAAGCTGGTTCGACGGCTGGCTGCTCGTTACCGACACGCGTGCGTTCGTCCCTGCCAGCGTGTCCGACGCGACGACCGCGAGCAGCGGGAAGTCCGGTGGTGCTCCACTGAACGTGACGCGCCACTCGTACGCAGCGAACGCATCGGGGTCTCCTCGTGTGCACGCGACACGCACGCGTCGCCACTGCCGCACGCCACTCTGGAGCTGCTTTAGTGCGCGGGCGAGCGTGCTCTGCATCGAGTCGCCTGCGCGTCCGCCGAAGCTCTGCACGCGGCCTTCGTCCTCTCGTGCTCCGACTGCGCTCGACGAGATCGCGCTCGTGGAGACAAGCAGCGCGAGGGTCTGCACGTCCCGAAAGCCAAGCTCGAAAGCGCCGCTGATACGCGACGTCGCGCTCGTAGCGATGCGATATACCGGATCGGAGCGCGTGACTCCGACGAAGACGCTGAGGACGTCCCCTTGTCCTCGACCGACAGACACGCGCTCGATGCGGACGCTCGTCTTGTTTGCGAGCACGACGCTGGCGTCGGCGTCGGAGACCCTGGCGTCGGGGACGAGCCAGCTCCCGTTGCCGGCAAGCAACGGGACGCGTTCTCCTGGGCTGAAGAACGTTACAAGCCACGACGCCGCCTCTCCTGCAGCGTAGTTGTGTGACTCAGTCGTCACCTTCACGACGTCGACCGCGTCAAGCTCTTCGAGCGCCTCTTGTAGCTCGAGCGCAGACGCGGCTGCAGGCAACTCGCGCGTGCTCTCCCTACCAAAGAGCAGACGGAAGGATCCGCCAAGAGGACCCCCGACAGTTGACGAGACGCACGACACCGACGCGCCGGTGCCGACAGCAGTGAGACTCTGGCTCACTACCTGCGGCGCTGAAAGCAGAAGCGACGAGTCCAAGACCGACACGCGCCACTGAGCGCGTGCCGTCGGCGGCAGCGCGCCGACCATAACGCGATCAACGTGCAGTCGCAAGCGCGCGTCCTGCAGCGGCGCGAACAGCACGCTGAGCCTGGCTTCGACCGACTCGGCGATGCCGCGACCGTTGTTCAGCTCGCCTAGCAGCTCTTGTGTCCGCATCGCGACCGCGTCGGCGTAGACCACAGCAGTCGGCTGTAGATTGACGCCAGCTGACGAGAGATCCGCCTGCAAGGTGAACGTGCCTGTCGCTGGCACTGCTCCGCTGCCGGTTGGGTCCCAGACAGTGAGCAGAAACACTTGCGTTCGTCTTGGTGCGTCGATTGCGACTCGTTGGACTTCCAGCTCCACTCGGAAGTTACACGTGCCAGTAACTCGGTACCGCGTCGGCAGCGTCGGGTTCGAACGAGACGCGTCGTCGCCGACAAGCGCCAGTCCCGACACAAAGACCTCGTTTTCGTCCGCGTTGTAGACGAGGTACTCGCTCTGGTCGAGAGGCAGCGAGAGCTGTGGTGCAGTGCCAGGACTAGTGCGCGAATGCGAGCAGCCAATGTCGGCGATGCGGATCGAGGTCTGGAGCGCTGGCCACGCTGCGACGCCGTGCCCAAGGTCGTCCACCGTGACGTGGGCGTCGCTCGCGCCTAATGTACACGCCGCGGTCGCCGTCTTCGCATCAAAGAGCGACCGTCGGAAGAGTGCGTTGACGTCAGCGAGTGCGCCTTCGAACGTGATGGCCGAGAACACAGCAGTGGCGCTAGCGTTCTCCATTGTCTCCGTTGTAAAGGAGGCGACGCTGTCGGAGCCACGCACTGCATTCAGCACATCAACTTGCTGCAGCGCCACCGGATCAACGACGAACTCGCCCATCTCTGAGCTCAGGTTGACGCGGAGCACGAGTGAAGGCGGCATCACAGGTGAGCGCGAGAGGTCCAGGTCGACGTCGGCGACCTCAATGTCCTCCAACGAGAACAGCAGCGCTCCACCAGTGCTGTCGCTTGCCACGACTGGAGCGAGGGGGCGGAAGCGGATGACTGGCGGATCGTTTGCTGGCGCGACAAAGATCGGCGTCTCAACAGCAGTCGTGTTCGCACGAGACGCGTGTTCGTCGCTGTCGTCTTCTCGGTGTATCGTTGCACGAAGCGTGTCGTCTCCTGCAAAGTCCGTGTCGCCTTCGTACTGGAGCGCGTCGAGCGCGACCTGAACCGCCGCCAGTGACCCCAAGATGTCGACGCCTCGGCCATCACGACTGGTGGTTGTTTGCACGCAACACACTGAACGCCGCACGCGAATGCTGCCGTGGGAGACTGCGACACTCGCGACAAACAAGTCGCTGCTTCGAGTGCTGCCGCCCGTGATTTCGATCGTCACCCATGGCGGAAAGTCAGCAGCGACGTCCTCGACTGCCTGCAGCAAACTGGACTCTGACCTGTCGGAGCTTTCGGTCTTGAGCACGAGCACAGGATGCGACTGAGGCGCCGCGCTGTCCAGTAGTGTCGGTATCTGAGCTGGCATGTCGACGCTTGCGGTGGCATCGAATGCTGGCTCGGAATCGATCTTTTCGAACACAACGACGATCGCGACAGTGTCGTTCCACTCGTGAAGGCGACTGTCTCTGTCGCCAACGCTACCGACGGTTTCGACAAACGGCGACAGTGTCAACTGCACCGTGTCCTCTCGGGCTGAGGTTTCTGAGCCAGCAGGACCACTCTCGGGCACGTCCACTTGCAGCGTCGCAAGCACTTGGTTCAAGCTGCTCTCGCGTCCGACGAAGCGCATCAAAGACGCGCCTTGAGACGCTGCGTGCTCGTACGAGACGCCTGACACGTACCTGGCGTAGAAGAAGCGGCAGCGAGTGCACGCGCAGGCGAATTCCATCATCTCTTTCCCGTCACTGTCGTCGTCATCGTTGTCGTCGCCGTCACCAGCCGAACCGACGTCGTCGACCGCGGAGCTTCGGTCGGCTTTGCGAACGCTAACGTCTGCGAACGCTACGAGGCTCGCGTACGTCATCCCCCACGGGCCCTGGGAGTGTGCAGGAGCTGCGACACCGGGGCTGTTCGGCGGAGCCATCACGAAGCGGCTCGAGTGCACCGTTCGAGGAGCGATGCGAAGGTCCACGTCGCCAACCGCGACCGATTCCTTCTCGGCGTTAAACAGCTCGACGCGAACGCGGACGCGGTTGCTCTCGTCCGCCGGGTCCGCGTGGAACTGCGTCTTCGCGAGCACTGCGCTCGCGCACCCGAAGTTCGCGGCTTGGACGGTCCGCGCGGCTCCACCGAGCGCTTCGCTTCTGCTCTCGTATACTTCTGCGCACGCCACGTTGTCCCCCCACTCGAAACGCTCGTTGCGGTGGGTCCCAAGTGCTCCTGTCGACGTGTCGATTTGCAGTACCATGGGCTCGCCGCGACCATCGCTTGTGTCGTTCAGGTGCGTGAAGCGCTGGTTGATGCGTACTACTCTGGACAAGTTGAACGCTTTGGTCCGTGACACGAGCAGTGACGGGTCTGCGCCAGTATCGACATGTTCGATCACGTAGAGCGGCTCAATGCGGAGCTGCAGTTCCTCGCACGAGCGCTCGGTCCCGTCGTCGACGCAGACGCGGACTTGTCCAGACTGAGCGTCGTTTGCTGCGACGAAACGTAACTGCGGCTTAGCGAGCAGCGCGTTGATGCGCGCAAGCGTGCTCTTCATCGACAGTGAGTCGGTGCCGACGCCAGTGACCGCGACACCGTCAAACAGCTCTCGCGGAGTGTTGCGCCACCACTTGAGCGAGCCATTCACCGCGCGGAAGTGCACGTCGAAGACGTCGCCGTCGTCAGGGTCCTCAATCCGCATCGTCGGGAGGAAACGCATTGGAGGCGCAAACCACTCGTTACTGCTGCTGCGGCTCTCGTTTGCGTCCGTTGGCTGCTTGAGAACGAGTCGCGGCGCGTCGTTCACGGCGGCAACGCGCACGACGAGCGCGCTCTCATGTCCGAGGACGTGGCACGTGATCCGGTCGATGCCGTTGAAGTCATCGGGTGGGGAGTAGAAGAGTGTTGAGACCGCCTCTTGAAGTTGTCGCCTGTCACTCACTGCGATCTTCAGAGGACTGTCGATGTCGCTGTCGCTGGAAGTCGACATCATACCGACGCCACTGTCGCTTGCACTTGACGAACTCATTGGCACTAGGAACAGGCGTCCGTTCGCTGCCATCACTTCGATCTCGAACGAGCCCTCAATACCATCAAAAACGCTAAAGTCGAACGAGTCGCCGATGGGCACGGCAGGATCGTCCTCGATCACCGCTATCTCGTCGTGACGGAACACACGAGGCGACCGCATCAGCGACATGTCGATGTCCAAGTGCAGTGTCGCCACGACTGCGCTCGCAAACGCCTGTTGCTGGCGTGGAATCCACTCGGAGACTTCTTGGCGCTGCCGCTGGCGTCGCGACACTTCTGTGAGTGTGACTGTCACCGAGTGGTTTGCTAGCGCTGCAGCCATTGCTGCCGCATTATCCGAGAGCAGTCGGGGCGGCGAGTACTGGAACCGGATCTGCGCGAGCGTCGCTCTCAGGTCTTCGATGAGCCCTTCGAGCGCCACACTGACGCCGTCGTGGGTAGCTGTTGCAGCAGCTGCCGAATCATCGACGGTAAGTGTGCCGGCGCTGGCAGACACGGTCGCCCGCAGCACCGAGTCATCGTCAAAGTAGCGCAGCACAGGCTGAGCGCAGCCGTCGTGCGGCTCGAGCATCGCGAAGCGCGGCAGCAGCTGCGGACGCGTGTGCACGACACGCAGTGTGGACACGTTTGAGCCGTTGGTCGCCCACTGCCAACGCGGCAAGCGGTAGACGGGCTCGACAAAGACTGGGAGGACGCCCGCGCCTTCGTCGACCGTCCACTTGGACGCCTTCCGCTCTGGCTGCCGGATGCGGAGCACGACCTTGTCGGGGCCATTGAAGCCGCACCGAGGGACGAACCGCATCGACTGCAAGAGGCTGTTGACGTCGCGCACGGTGGACTCGACACGCACTTCGAGCGGCGCCGTGCTCATGTTCCAGCGCGCGCTAATCTCTGGGTCGTCGAATGCGAACGCGCCATAGACCGCGCTGACCGTGAGAGCGACTCGCATCGTGGCGTTCGTCTCGGGGCCGCGGAGGTTCCCGACCACCTGGATGCTGAGGTCGCGCAGCGACACAGCCGCGTCCTGGGCGGTACGGAGCTCGTCGTTCGTGTCTAAAGGGCGACAGATAGAGAGGGGGATGCATGCGTCAGTGCCTCTCGTCGACCAGATTTCACACAGACACTCTCTGCTGGCCATCGGACACCACTGTCGGGTCACCACGCACTCAAGACTCGGCCGCGAAACAGCACGCGTGCGGTCGCTGGACGTGTCGTGATCTTTACTGGAAACCGAAACGCTTTCGGTGGCGTCGCAGAGACTGGTGCTGCTGCTGAAGCCTGCGAGAGATCGACGTCGTCTTCCAGCGCGTACGTGGTGACTACGATGTCGTCATCCTCAACTGCTGTTGTGTGATCTGAGACCGATGCTGGAAACACGTAACGCAAGTGCTGGAGCTCTGCGTTCACGCTCACTCGCGAGCCCGTGAGCACCACTTCCCGCTGCCACGCTCCGTCCGGAGACTGTACCGCTTCTTCAGCGTGTACCGGGTCCCAGCGGCTGCTCCGGAACGTCAGAAAGCCGGCACGCGCTCGGGTGCGGACGCGAACGAGGTGAGAGTTTTCAAAGCTTGCCAGTGTCCCTGGGTGCTCGTTATCATCAGCTGTGAGCTCCAGTGACGAGTTCGAGTTCGAGTTCGAGTTCGAGAGCTGGAGACCGCAGATGGCGATCTCTTCGTCCTCGATTGCTGTGACGAGTGAAGCAGGCAGCACAAGTGAAGGCGCTTCCACGGGACTCACGATTTCCACTGCGATCGTCCCAACTGCTTCGGAGTTCGGTGACTGGAGCCTCAACTTGATGCGATCCGTGTCGACCGAGCGCTGCTGAGTGCTGATGTACACGATCCGATGGACTAGCAGCAGCACGTTCAGCTCGGACAGAGTGCCGCGCCGCACCAGCTTGGTCGCGTTCGCGGGTTCGTGTGCATCGACAGCGGTGCTTGGTCTGCTCTTGTCGCCACTGCCGCGTTGGCTTGTCAGCGTTCGCGTCGGCACTAGCGCAAGCAGCCCACCTAACTCGCTCTCGATCTCAAGCGACAACTCGATCTCAAAGCCGTCGAGCGACACGCCGTCGATTGAGACGACGCTGTTGCGCTGCACCCGTACGAGTGAATGAGCGACTCGCACCGCCAAGTCGGCGTCGCGCTTCTCGATTTCGATCGGGACGTCGACGCGTGCGAGGCTCTCAGATCCCTCGAGCGTCCTGATCGAAAGTGACAGCGAGTCAGTCGCGACCAGCAAATCTTCGCCTCGACTCACGCGAGTCACAACGACATCGACAGCGGGTGGTGACGACGCCGTCGGCTCCTGTTGCTCGTCGCTCAACACGACGCGGATATCCAGCGCACTGGGGTGGGAGCCTTCAACAAACCAGTCGAAGAGCTCGATGCCGCAGCTCCCGAGCGACTGTACTCTCTGCACGGTGAGCAGCCCAAGTGCGTCGACTCGCAGCCGCTGAACCGCAGCTTCCATGTGCGCAGCATCCGCATCGAGCGCAATTGGCTCGGTCACGCGGCCAAAGACAGCCAACCGGAAGGTGGTTCCAGCGTTCGGACGGAGACTTGCGCACGCTTCAGCTTGCGAAGAGCTCAATGTTGTAATGAGTGGCGTGTGGCTGACGGAGGACTTGAGAGACGATGCGTGGAGCGTGAGGTCGGGGAACGAAGGCGGCGCGTTTCCGAAAGCGAAGGCCAGTGACAGCGCTGGGCTTGGCGCTGGCGCCACTGTCTTGCGCACGCGCACCGTCGCTGTTGGGAACAGCAGACTCAGCGTCAAGTCAGACGCTTTCAGACCCTTCTGCGTTGCCGTCGCCTCGATTGTAAACGGCGCCGACGTTCCGATCGGCGTAGCAAGTAGGACGCCATTGACGCGACCAAAGGCCGCTCCGAACGTCACCCGCCACTCGAAGCTCCGGCCGTCAGAGGAGTCGACACGCGAGACTTCGAGCTGGGGGTCAGCGATCACCTCTAGCAGCTTCACACGCATCACAGCACTGTCTGTGAGCCCGACTGCGACCGGCGCCACTGTCTTTACGCCCAAGTACTCGAGGCTAAAAAACCCCGAGATGTCAGTGACCTGGAACGGGAACGCCGCGCGCACTCGGAGCCGTTGGATCTCTCGCTGCAGAGCCACGTCAGCCGGCAGCGACGCTCCGCAGCCCATGGCCAGCACCTTCGCTTCGATCACGCTCTCGCCGTCGCTTGGCTGGATCGATGCTGACGTGCACGTCACGTCCACGCTCAGGCTGGCGTTCAGCGCGGTGTAGAACCCGGCTCGGATGGTAGCTGCCAGTTCGAACGACCCTGCGACGGCCGAATCAGTCGGTGACGTCGACAGCGTCTGAGATCTTGACCTCGTCGCACGCAGGATAGAGGAGAGCTGGACCACCTGGTGCGCTATGGTGGCAGTGAAGGCGGACCTGTCTCGCAAGAGGTCGGAGCTCAGCGCCAACGAGACAGCGGCCATCGACGCCTCCAAGTCTGCGATCGAGCCACGCAGCTCGAGTTCAGTCGGCGATACCTGGCTGTGCACGACGCTCGAGTGCGTGGGGCGGCTGAAGATGTCGTAGACGAGGAAGACCCGACGCGAGCGGATCGACCAGCGTAGCCGTTCTTCGCTGGCGGTGGCCATCGATACGAGGTGCGAGTACTCCTCAGTTCGTCTTCGTCGGCGCCACGGAAGAGACACTTCGACCTGCGAGAGGTTGGTGCGCACAGCGTCGGTCTCCCGAACGATGAGCTTTGATGGCGAGCTCAGCCTGAGGTTACGATAGTTGGGCTGCGCGAGGACATCAAACGCCGTCGACGCCTGCGCAGGCTCTTGATCACCGTTCACTGGACTGGACAACTCGACCGGCGGCACCTGTCGAAGCACCGCTTCCAGCGAGTTGAGCGTATACGTAGCGAACGCAACCGAGTACACACGGAAGGAGCTCGCTGCAAACACCGCTAGACGAGCAGTTGGTGCGCGAACCAGCAGCTGTTGGCTCAAGACCCAGAGCTTCACGCTCACGACGCTCATGACACCGAGCTCGAATGCCAGCGAGCACGGGAGGTCGACGATGAGGACGCCCTTGTGCGCTTCCTCGCTGGTCCAAAGCACGCGAGTGCGCTCCACGGACTCTCCTGGCACCGAGACGCTTCGCAGAGCCCTTACGACGAGTGCCTCGTCATTCTCAGCGCCGCTGCGGACGATCGCGAAGCTTGCGGACTCGCGGAGCTCGCAGTCTCCCACGAGAACGCACACTGATCGCGTGAAGCGGACCGAAGCTGTCGCGTCAGACGCGTCCTGGAGCTCCACGTGCACGCTGCACCAGTCGCTCGCGTCGGTGTCGCCAGCGTCGCGTTGCTGTGCTTTTGCTGTGAGAGTGGAGAGACGAAGAGCCTGCGACTGAGCACGTGAGCTAGCAGCATGGGTGATCTGTGGGATCTGCGCCAGCGTTACGTTGCGGTACTCAATGGTGCACTGAGTGGTGGAGACGACTGGGTGGGCTGGTATACGCGTGTCGGTTGCTGGTGAGACGCCTCGGCACTGGACGAGCGTGTCAAGCCCACCAGTGAGGTCTGCGAGCACGCGCTTTAGCTGCTGCTCCGCGATCGCCGGTTCTTCTCGGGACGGCTTAGTGGTGGCTGAGAGCACGATCTCTGCTGTGCGTTGAGTGAGCCACGACCGGTGTGCGCTGCGGAGACTGAAGACATCGGTGGCTGGTGCACAAACGACAAAGAAAGAGAGAGCATCAGCCCCAGGTGTAAGTCAGCAGGAGACTGTGCGTGTGGCCGCAAGAGCGCCAATCGGTGGGTACCTGCGGCGCCGAGGCGAGAGATCGTGAGTGTCTGCACGTACGCGGCTGCGTGTTGTGAACCACTGGCTGGTTGCGCCACCAGCACGCTCTGCTGCGCGTCGTTCACGACGCCGACGAGCGTGCCGTCTGCGTGTTCAAAGCGCAGGTCGAGCGCCAGCTCGTCGACATTCCCAGCTGTCAGCTGCATCGCGAGCGGCGCCGAAAGGCGGTTCGTCTTAATCAGCACGACCCCAGCGACGCCTGAGACCAGCGCCAGTGTCCCGACGTCCGGCGGCGCCGACACAATCTCGACGGCCAAGACCAGCGTCCCTTCGACGACGTCGCCATCTGCCCGCGTGGCGCTGCACGCGCCACTCACTTGCGCTCGGACGTTGATCGTGTCGCTCGTAAAGTACGAGGGCGTTGGGAGTCCGAGTAGCGGGGGCAAAGCGCAGTAGACAACACCGCTCGCCAGGTGTGCGTGTAGATCTGTGGCGGTGGCTCGGAACGTGACGCTGGCGGTAGCAGGTGGTGGCGGCAGCGCCGTGTCCAGGTCGACGCCGACCACGTCCACGCGGTTCGTGAGCGCCGACACGACACTGACACACAGTGAGCCTTTGAGCGCCGTGAGTGTGAGACTCACGATGCGACTGTCCGTCTCGTCACCGGAGGCGGCGTCCTCCACTTCCTGCTCCAGTCGGAGTCGGATCGCTGGAAGCGCAGCACACGTCGCCTGGACGTAGCGTACGGGTAGAGCGTCTGGAGCGGCTACAAAGATGCGTAGCTTAGGTGGCGGTGCAGCAGCAAAGCTGATCAGCAGCCGGCGTGTGAGCGACAGTGTCGGGCCGACGAAGCTGCTGCAGCGGTCAGCGTCGAGTCCGGGGGCGATTCCAGCGAACGGATTGCTGCTGCTGGCGCACGTGCTGTCGGGGGCAGCAGGCAGTTGCGTCACGCGGACGTCGAGCGTGTCTTCTGGCTGTTCGCGAGCAACAAGACATGCGTTCGGTGGCTCGTAGACGAGCGCTGAGAGAATCTGCTGCGCCTCACGTAGTGTCGTGACGACTGTGACTCTGTGCTGTGGTTGCGGCTGAGTGGGCTGCTGGTGGTGATGGCTGAGGGCAGCTACAGTGTCGACGAGCGTCGAAGCGACTACGCCCGCAATGGCGACGCTGCCGTGGCGACACATGGCCTGCCGTGCGCCGTGTGTGTGTGTGTGAACCTGTGGGTCAGTTGGCGGTCGACTTGAAGCAGCTGCGGTGGATGGGACACAGAGACGCACCGATAGAATGAGTCGTAGCTGTGTTGCTGCTGAGTCGTCATTGAGCGAGTCGATAGCGACAGCGGAGAGTGGAGAGTGATGGCCGGGAGTCACAACCAGCGCTTCGACTGGATGCTCCTGCGGCAGTCGGTGTTCAGGAAGCGATACTGTAGTCAGAGACCACAAGAGAGCGATCAAGAGAGCAAACGAGAACCCACGTCTGCGAGTGTGAGCGTAGAGCTGGGGGCGGCGACAGTGGCGAGCGTGCAGCGGAGCGAGAGGAAGAGAACGAGCCAGAGGCTCCAGCTCCAGCTGCACATGGTGCGCATGACGATTGGGAAAAGATCTGCAGTGACGAAATCGAGGGAGCTCAATCATTTTGATTGCGACCTTTTGTGACGATTGTCAGTATGTTCTATTTTTATTGCGACCTTTCGTGATCATTTGAGCCTTCAGTATGGCGATGCTGCTGACGTTCGCCGTCACAAGCACTGTGATGGACGTCTTCGACGGCTCAAGCAGCTCTGAGCTGGCGAGCAATGGCGCTGCGAGCGAGCACGTAGCGCTCAAAGGCGCGGCCGTGGCGATGCTGCTGCTGCTCTCTGCCGCCTTCTCTGGACTCGGACTCGGGCTCATGTCGCTCGACCTCATCGGTCTCGAGATCGTCGCAGCCACGGGCGCCGACGCCCACGCAACGGAGCGCGAGAGACGCCACGCAGCAGCCGCTCGCCGCGTCCTCCCGTTGCGCAAACAGGGCAATCTGCTGCTCACGACGCTGCTGCTCGGGAACGTCTCGGTGAACTCGCTCACGTCGATCCTCATGGCGGACCTCACGAGTGGTAGGCACTGCTCTTGTTGTGTCTCCAGCTGCCGTGAGTCGTGTACGAACCGCTAAGCTAAGCTAAGCTGGACGTGCATAGGCGTCTACGGTTTCGTCGTCTCCACCGTCCTCATCGTGATCTTTGGAGAGATCGTCCCTCAGGCGCTCTGCACCAAGTACGCGCTCGGTACGCGAGCGTTTGTTTTGTTTTGTTGCGGTTGTCATCCCTTCTGTCGGACGTTCTCCGTTTACTATGGAGTTGCCTTCATAACGTACCACACAAGTAGAGATTGGCAGCAAAGCGGCGCCGTTCGTGCGGCTGCTCGTGCTGCTCTTGTACGTGGTCGCGAAGCCTGTGAGCGCCGCCCTAGACGCCTGTCTGGGCGAGGATCTGGGCACGGTCTTTACGAAGCGCCAGCTCGCGGAGGTCATTGAGATCCACGAGACGCAGCAGACGATCGACGCGGACGAGCGCGACATTCTGCGAGGCGCCATGACGTTCCGGAGCAAGACGGCGCAGGAGATCATGACGCCAGTGGACCGCGTGTTCATGCTGCCGATATCCCCTCTTCTGCTGCTGTTGCTGCCTGTGTGTGAGAGCGCATCGCTCTACTACTGCTACTGTATAGAACACGCGAGCTGCTGGTTGAGAGTCCTTGACTTTGGGATCGACGCTCCGATCTCCCCATCACATCACTGCGATGCTCGACCGACAGACGATCCACAACGTGCTCCAGTGTGGCTACTCGCGGATCCTCGTCTCAGACGCGAGTGCGTACGACATTGCAGGCGCGATCCACGTCAAGGACCTCGTCTTTGTCGACCCGAACGTGCGTCCGCCGCCTCCTCCACTGGTGGTCGTATGCAGAGAGAAGCGCTGCTGTCCTCACGCTGGAAACTCACGAGTGTGTGTCTGAGTCACTAGGAGCACGTGCTGCTCGCGAGCTTCCTCCACGTCTTTGGCCGCAATGTGCGCCACGTGACGCCAGACTGCACGCTCGAAACGCTCCTGGGGACGTTCAAAGCCGAGAGCTCGCACTTGGCGCTTGTCAAGCGCGTCAGCGAAGGCTCCGCATTGGTGCGTACCTGAAGATCGTACAAGTAATGCGGGACTCTCACTCAACTCTATCCCTTTGCTCTTGTTCGTGCGCATATGACGTATGCACAGGACGAGGCGCTCCGTCACGAACTCGTCGGCATCGTGACGCTCGAGGACGTGCTGGAAGAGATCCTCCAAGCCGAGATCTTGGACGAAGGTGACGTGCCGACGACGGACCTCGCGTTCGCGCAGCGCAAGGACCGCCTCTCACAGCGCTATGCGGACTCGGGGCGTCTCAGCGTCGCTGACATCTGCGGCTTGAAGGAGTCGGTGGGTGATGTTCGCACGAGCGACTGCTTGTGACCAATGGCGACAGGGCCAGAGGTGCGTGCGTGTGGGCGGGTGAGGGCCCGAGTTTTCGCCATTGAAGACTGCAGTGCGCGAAACGGACTTGCTGACGATGCACGCGTTCGTGTGCGCACAGTAATGCAAGTCGATCGCACGCGTTTTAGCTTTTTGAATATTGTACAAATAACCACTTTGAGACCAGATTAGACTGCTTGTCCCACCTTTTAACTCCATTAACTATCAGACGTGGCCCAGGCCTTTCTAATATCATCCAATAT
>JAASGD010000247.1:0-28971 GCA_023334115.1 Globisporangium megalacanthum
CACCATCCGTCAGCTCTCCACGCCACACAACCGACATAAGCGTCACTACTGTACACGAACACCAACACTCTCAAAAACAACAACACCCGCACGCACTTGCGAACACGAGGGCCGAGGCGACGCCCATGAAGCCAAAGAACGCCGCTGACGACGGACACACGTCTGCAACCAGTTGCGCCAGCATCTTTGAGAGAGGAGAGGAGTGTAGGGGAAAGTGGTTTGCTGCATCCACACAAAAGAAAACGCGTGAGGGTCCGCTCAACACAAGCGATGGGAAGCTCGCGAGCACGGGCGGAAGATCTGGTGCGGTGTACCTGCTTCTTGGTGCTGTGCCGGCTGCTTGAAAAGTGGGGCAGAAACTCCCACACAAAAGCGTCGCACTTTGCGGGAGCCAAGCAGTTTCTTTGAGCACTGAAAAGTACGAATCTCTTGGAACTATTCACTTAGATACGAAATGCATATTTTTTTGCACTTCAAACGGACCTAAGCGGGTGTCAACTTCCTGCGTTTTATCACTCTTCTTTTCAAAAACTGCGACACCTGCGCGTGCGCGACGAGCGAGCACCATGGCGGAAGAGTACCGTCAGCGCTTGGACAACAACGTAGAGAAGCTCGTGGAGAACTTTAAGGGGCTTGTCAAGACCGCGCGCATCAAGGACAAGACCAACACGTCGCGTGAAGCGTACCAGAACTCGATCTACGCCACGACGCTCGTGCAAGCGAGCGAGTCGTTGTTGCGCCTCGTCTCGGAGCTCAAGCTCTCGGTGGCGCTCGGGGACTTTGAAGGCATGAACCAGACGGTCGACAACACAGCTGAGGACCTCTTCAAGCGGTGCGTTGCTGGTGCTTTTGTGTACAGCTGGCGGTGGCGATCGAGTCCCCTTCTAACGAACGTATTCAAACAACTCGCAGGTGCGACGATGTGGACGCGAACATTTCGCACCTGAGCTCCGACGTGTCCTCTGCGCTCTTTGAGCTGGAGAACCACTACTACCAGTCCAAGTGGCGCCTGAACCCGGACGAAGCGTCGTAGAATCCATTGTATTGAAGCACGTGCGCACTCGGCTCTCTCCTCTCGTCCCTCCTCACTCTCTTCTCGCACTTAACGAGTGCTCAGAGGCCCAAGTCGAGGTCGACGCCATCGAGGATCATGTCGACGTCGATCGGTATCTCGCTATCCGTGTCCAGTTCGTCCTCTTCGTCCTCTTCTTCGTCGTCCTCGTCCACTTCGTCTTCCTCGTCCTCCTCCTCGTCCTCCTCTTCCTCTTCGTCTTCCACAGCAGCGCCAGACGTCCCGTTCCCGACTGACGCCACGCGCGCGGCGGCCGACGGCGCCTTTGTCCCGTTCGCAACAGCAGGCGGGAGGCGCTTCCCACTCACTCCTCCACTCGCGGACGTCGCAGACGTCGCAGCTGTCGCCACTCGGCCACCACCGCCGTTCGACACTACAGCGGCGCTCGGGAGCACGGACACGAGTGGGAGGTTCTCCTTCAAACGCCACTCGTTCAAGCGCCGCTGGTTCTCCTTCTCGGTCATTGGAATGTAGCTGCTCCGAACCACAGAGCCCACACACCCACGAATGATAGAATGCGTTACGACACCACAGCTTTTGCACTCGGTACGTGGGCCACAGAGAGAAAGAGCCGTTAGCGCTCCGTACCTGGCACGCTGCTGGTCCGTGAGCTTCTGCCACATCTCACCGAGGATCTTCGACGCGTCCTTCGCACTCGCGTTCGCGTGGTCGACCATGATCTTCTTGCGCCACTCGCGACAAAACATGAGGAACGTGTTCACGGGCTTCGGCGGCCGGTTCGTCTTCACTACGGGTACAGGCACGGGCGCCACGACGACACTGGCTTGTGAGTGCGGCCGCATGCGCTTAAAGTCCTCGCGCTCGATGGACGGGATGTCGTCAGCGAGGACGAACTTGACTGTCGGCTCCCACGACGGCGCGTCGGCACGGTCGCGGAGCGCTGTCGACACGGGCGGGAGGCGCGTCACGCGATCGCGTAGTCCCTCTCGAATGAGCTGTGAGATCGTCATAGAGATAGATAGTGGCACCCGCACAGGACTCTGTAAGGACGAGCATGCGAGCAGCTAGCATGACGCACTCGAAGCGCCCGGACCTACCCGAGAGTAGTCGCGCAGCTGCTCTCGGATCGTGAGCGCCACCTGTGCCTCGAACTCGCCGCTTAATCCCTACCGGAGGATATGATACGTCCAGAGCCGCAAGCACAACGGCAAATATGGCGTCCGTATCAGCGTCAGACGAGAGAGGGAGAGTCGCGATCGCGTTGTTGCGAGTAGACCACACCGCACCAGATCGTCGCACAGGACTTGGGCAAACAGCTCCGGGGAGTTCGTCGGGTTCGAGAGGTCCCACTTCATACCAACCACAGAGCAAACGGTAGGTACCAGCGTCAGTCATCGTCGTTGCGGTCGTCACAAACGTCGAGAACAAGACAGGAAGTTCGAACCGCTCGACGCACCTCGAAGCGGTCGATCAGGATCGTGTCGTTGATGCGGATGTTGATGAAGATCGGGTGCAGGCTCTCGCTCGTTTCCACCGCCTCGTGCCACGGCATTGACCGCTTTCCTTTCTCCACTTGCGCCTCGATCTGCGTGATCAGTCGCTTCCGGAACGCTTCGGGCAGGTCCAGATCCCGCACGAGTGTGTCGGCGAAGCTCTCGTATGTAAAGTCCTTCTCGTACCTGTCGAGAACGACGCACCAGCCGATTGCACAATGGAAGAGCAACGATGATGAGCTGTCCAGTGTTCCCGTACTCGCAAAACCACACACTAGCGAGACGAGCGATAGCGACGCACAGGTTCCACATCAACGAGTCAATGTAGCGGTAACCGTCGACGTCGATGTCGAGTCGAATTGGGATGAGCACTGTGTCGCTCGGAGGGGCCTAAAGAGAGCGTTCGGGTTTGCTCCAGAGAGCACAACGCGTCAGAGATGAGGAGGAGCTGAGCGAGTATACACACTCACATACATCACAGCAAAGGAAAGAAGCCCACCTTTGGATAGTCGTAGAGCTTGCGTTGCGCCAGCACCGCGTCCGGGATCCTGTCGGCCACGCAAAACAGCGCACGCTCCTCAGTCCTCAACTAACCGCTCTCGCAGCCACGCTCTGCACACAAGTGCCGCACTTCTTCGTCCCCTTCGTCGCCTTGCTGTTCATCTCCTCGAGTCGGCGCTTGAGTTTGGGCGAGTTCCCGGTCGGACCCGACACTGCCGCCACGCGCCACTTGTTAGCAAACGAACTGCATAGTGCAACTAAGTACGAACGCGCAATACAGTGAGGCGCACGTACACATCATATTCATGCTGCCTTTCTCCATCGGCTTCCCCCCACGCCGCCGGATGAGCCACGACTCCATCAGTCCATTGATCTGTGAACCACACACACACACGTAGCGTCTGTTAATCGCCGCCACGACTGCACATACAGAGCGCTGTCGTCGCTTTTTCTTCTCCTTCATCCCCCACACACATAAACACTACGGGAAGACGCACGCGCGAGACGTTGCCCTTGTATCGTCCAAGCATCCACTGCGAGAGCATGCTTGCGTTCACACCGCACTCTTTCGACACGTCCACTTGGCGCAATCCAATGCGGTTGCGCAGCGACTCGACCTGGTGACAGTGTAAGAACAGCACGCGCCGACTGAGCAAGTGGCTGGCTCCGCGTACACATACGCCGCGAGCAATGCCAATGTACGCGGCGCACCTCCTGCGCGAGCACAGCGCGCTCGACGTCCGCATTGTCCTGAGCTCAGCAAAAAGGCGTAGTGTGAGGGGACGAGAGAGCTGCTCTTCAAGAGGGCGTATGTACTCGAGGCTATGCAGTTGCAGTCAGCGAACGAACGCACAGGCTGCAGGTGCGCAAAGTCACGAGCCGACATGGTGGTCGCCTGGCTTTCAGTTTGACTTGAGCGGGTTTTGGTAATAAAAGCTGATTTGAACAAAAAACGATTTCATTTAAAAAAAAAATGAAAGTGGAGCCCTCACTTTTTGCTGAAATCCCTAAAAAATGATTTCAGCAAAAAGTGAGGACTCCAGTATTTATGAAAATAGTTATGGCGCTTCGAGTGTACTGATATATGCACGTGTGAAAAGTATGCTGTTTCTCCAAGTTGCAGCTCGCTGCACAAACCACAAACTTCTGACATGCGGCGGTGCTCTCCCAAAAAAATTGTTTTAAAAAAACTTTCTTGATCACATTTTTTAAAAAATGTGATCAAGAAAAGTGCTTTGTTCAGGAATAGTCACTATAAGAAGTTGCCTCGAAGAACGAAAACCTGGCAAAACGAATAATAGCTCAAACCCTCCCGCTCTTTTTCACTCACACCCACACAGACAGGCACGCTTCTGCTTGTGCGTGACCGAGTTCGAGTTGCTGGTGCTGTTGGAGCTCGTGCTGGTGAGAGCGCGAACTTCAAGCCGACCGTTCCTTCTCCGCCGCCACTTCCCGTCATCCACCGCCTCTTTGTAATGGACGACCACCGGTTCTACCCCGAGGAGATCACAGAGTGCGTGCTTCGTGTGTGTGTTGTGTGTGTTGCTGGTGGCATGCGCGAGAGCGCGTGTGTGCGCCGTGTGTACAAACTCCCCTGTGTAGTGATTTCCGTGTTAGTGGTGGCGTGTGTGTGTGTGGACCGGTCGGACTGGGTATTGACGAGGGGGAGCCGATGTGCGGTCACCGCAGACGCGAGCTACCGCCATGTGAGGTGGAGAAGCTCGACGACATCCTAGTGCAGCTCAAGACGACGCATCCGACGGTGCGGCTGAAGACGCTGCGAGACCTCGCAGAAAATGTACGTGACACGTTAAGTGGGTGATGCGGCAGCGTGTGGATGTGAGGAACGTCGTCCTCACGCGCTCCTGTGGTGCTTGGGCTGCTCTCTCTCTCTATTGAACGCTGCTGTAGGACGGCGCGTACATTGTGAAGCTGCTGGATCTGTTCGACATTTGCGAGCTGGACGAAGACAAAGCGGTGCTGCATCGGATATTCGACATCTTCTACGCATTCGGTGCGTCACTCTCCGTCGTTATCTCCCTCTTGCGTTACGGTTGTTGTATTGTGCGGCCACTGACCTCACGCGCGCGTGTGGAAACGCAGTGGAGCTATGTGATCGGCGGCTGATTGAGATCCTGCTGAGCGATTCGAACTTCTTGTCGGTCGTGGGCGTGTTCGGACACAACCCGGGGCTGATCCGAGAGATGGACTTTCGGAGTGCGCTCGAGAGCAACGACGGGTTCAAAGAGGTTCGTACAGTTCACCCACTCACGTACGTGGTGTGTGGGAACACGTGTGTTGTGCTCACGCTCTCGATTCCGCTCCTTCTGTGGGCCCACAGGTGATCCCGATCGACGACCCGCGCGTGCTGGAGCGGGTCCACATGAACTTCCGGATCCATGTGATCAAGGACAACGTGCTGTCGCGGTCGCTGCCAGACTGCTCGGTGATCATGCTCGAGCACATGGTGAACGAGAACAACTACTACATCCTCTCGTACATCTCGGACTCGGAAGACTACTGGCAGGCAATGTACGTGTGGGCGTGCGTGCGTGCGTGTGTGGACGCTGTGAACGTGCGGCAGCTCAGGGTCCTCTGTATGTATGGTACGTCGGCAGCAAGGAGCTGATCCGAGGCAACGAGAAGCGTCTGAGCGGACTGGGGCTGTTGAAGGAAGTGATCCAGCTCGTTCGCGTCACTCGCCCGCTCGATAAGCTCCCTCAGCGTCGCGACGGCTTCGGAGCGCCTCCAGTGTTCGGCACGCTGATAAACAACCTCTTTGGCGACGGCGCGATATTCGAAGCGTTCAGTGCTGTGCTCGGGTCGCCCGAGTCGGACGTTGCAGAGGTGGAGCTCGCAGTCGATATCTTGAACATCTTGGTGTTCTACCAGGGACCCGAGCGGCTACGGACGCACCTCGCGAGCGAGGGGCGGTGCGTCGCACCTCCAGCGTCAGACAAGGACCACATTGTCTGGAAATCTGGCTCCTCGCTCTTCACGGCCCTGCTGTTCGTGTTTGAGCGATACGAGTCCACTCGTGTGCAGATGTTCACGCTGCTGAAAGAGATCTTCAAGGTGCCGCTCGGCCATGTACGTTGTGATGCACGTTGCCTCGCGGACGGAGCGCTTGATACACAGTCTTTACGAGCGGAAGAGTCGCTGATATCGCTGGCTCGGTATTGTGCTCCTGGCTCCAGGATGACAAGTTCCTGAGCGTGCTCTATCCGAACTACATCACGTGGCTCCTCCAGCCTTTGAAGTACACGTCTGTCAGTGACGATGCAGCACTCTTCGCGCTGCACGACAGCATCGTGGAGCTCCTGACGTTCTGCACGGAAGCACACGGCTACCGCGTGAAGTATTTATTTGGCCGCCAGCCCATCGCCTCGTACGTCGACCAGATGCTGCGGTCAAAGAACAAGCTGTCTGTCATCCGTACGTGAACTCGCTGTTGCGCCGACCGGTAGTTTTTGAAAGCTGCAGCGCTTCGCTTGCTCTACTGACGCAGTCTGCTTGGTGGTTTTGTGTCGAGCAGAGGCTGTGAAGTTCCTGAGAGCGTGCGTCGCGCGCGCTGAAGCTTTCTTCTCCAGGTTCCTCGTCCAGAACGATCTCTTCGCGCCTGCGCTTGCGCATCTCAAGCTCGGCAAGCGCAATGACTGTGGGGCAGTCAGCTCGGCCATTCTGGAGCTGCTGGCGTTCATCGAGAAGGTGTGTGGACGATTCTTACTCACGCGATGCCCGCGTGGAGGTACTGGGAGCACTCACGGATGAATGTTTTATGCGTCATGTGTTTGTGTCAGACAAACATGACATCACTGGTCGAGCATATCTATACCAAGTTTTATGAATCGTACAAGGACGAGTGCGAACTCGTGTTCGAGGCGATCCGGCTCCGGTACGAAGATGCGTTCGGCGCGCCAGCGAACCCGAATACGCACAACCTTGTGCTCGACAAGATCAAGTTCGTGCAGCAGAATGGCGGCATGGACGACGATGAGGAGATGTACTGGGAGAAAGAAGAGGAGCCCGCGGATTCGTTCGTGCCGCCCGTTCCGAAGCCAAGCCGACCATCCAAGGTGCGTGCGTGGTTCAGTAATGTCGCTTGGTTGTAGGTGGTAAGGCGTCTGTGTGACTGTCGTGTGTCCGCTGTGAAGGAGGAGACCTCGACTGCAAAGCCTGTAATGCTGGTGGACTACAAAGATGATGACGACGAGGACGTTGGAAGCAATGACGACGAGTCGAGGAACTCGCTCAAGGATGGCGATCTGTTCGACCCGGTGAGCAGTCCACCGCTGAGCGAAGAAGCAGTCGAGGAAGAACTGAAGCTCCCAGTTCGCGAGAAGGCTGAGGACGACACTGCCGCGTTCTTCTCCGGTATTGCTGCGCAGAAGTCGAGTAAGTCGGCGAAGGCACGCTCTCCGCAGTACAAGAACATGTTCCAGAAGATCTCGTGGAAGCAGAAGAGCGAGAGCACACCGCAGGAGTTGAGTGGCGACGCGAGCCCGGAGCGCAGCAGCGAGAGCGGCAGCGAGGAGCTTTCTCATGAAGACGAGGACACGTCCGCGCTGCTAGCAAAGCGCAAGTTAGAGTTAGAGGAGGCGGAGTCGATCGTGAAGAAGTCCAAAACGGGCACTCCCATCAGCTCCAGTTAGCTGGTGCACTCAACTCACTAGCGAGCAATGTTAGAGCCAGAACCAACAGACACAGAGGAAGAAGACACACCAACAACACCGTATGCTGCAGCTCTGACACCACGTCCTGTGTTGGGATTCGAGGTGTCGCTCGCTGCGTAAGTGTTGACCTTGGGTCAACTGACGGCGCATCGCATGCTTGTATCCAACCCCACTCGTTCCCTCCTCCAACAAACGATCGCACACACATATCAAACCACCATCGCGTTCGCAAGGATCCTGTCTGTCGTCGCTTTCGAGACCGATGCTGCTTCAAGCCGCTTTCGAGACAGCGTAGCCTCGACTTGCGCCTCCAAGCGATCTCGAGCCAGTTGGACGCGCTCGCGCTCAGCTTGTGCGCGCAACACGCCCACTTCTGCGACAATCTTCTCGCGAAGAAGCTTTCCCAGCTCCATGTTATCCGCGTCCTCGTCGCGCTTTCGCTTTCGGTCTCCAATGGCAGTGGATATGCCCAAATCCAGCACCTCGTCGCGAACACGAGCAAGGAGGTCGCAGAGCTTCCCACCGTCGTCTCCGACCTGCTCCTGCTGCAAGTTTCGGACTCGGTCTTGAAGCGATGCGACGATGCGCTGCAACTTTTGCTTCTTCCCCTGTCCTGGGTTTTGCTGACGGGCCGCCGCCAAGTTGCCACTGGGAGCGACTGCTGTTGCATTCGATGTCGTGGTGACGTTGCTACCACTGGAGCTTGACGACGACACACTTGACGACACCGACCGAACGAACGGGAGAACCCGCGGTGGCCGCACGAACGGCCGGATGATTGGAGCTCGACTTGGATTGCTCTCCGTCGTAACAGCAGAAGCAGGAACAGCAGGAACCAGGGCTGACGTTGAAGCTGGAGCTGGTACGTCTGAAGCAGCAGTTGACTCTGTTGTCCCGCTGTTCGCTCTTCCGCTTTTGTCTCGAGTCAGAGCTTCAGTCGCTTGCGCCACTGGTACTGGTGGGCTCGGAGTTCGAGAAGTGGACCGATCCAGAGCTACTGCGGTTGGAGCAGTCACTGGTACCTCTTGGTAAGCTTCATGACGTTGATGCGCTTGCGTCGAATGCACAGACGGGCTTAGAGTTCGAAATGTGGAGCGATCCGGAGTTACTGTGGCTGGAACAGCCACTGGTAGTTCTTGACGAGCATCGAGCGGCTGAGTGCTCGACTTCCGCAAGCTCTGCTCGGGTGGAGCCTGCATCGCCCTTGTGCTCGTCGTACTGGAGAGCTGAGTGGCTGGCGTTTGCTCGCTAGCGCTCGTGTTGCCAGCCGGCGTCTCAGTTCCCTCCACCGGCACTGAGGCTCTCGCTGGTCCTGCTATCTGCGCTGCGTCAGGACGAGCCGCTGCATGCGTTCTTCCCTCGCTACTTCCTGATCGCGCCGCCCGCTCCGCTCTGTCATGTCCAGCAGCACGTCCGTCGACAACCGCGCTCCCTGGCACTTGGCGTGGGATCGTTGGCTTCTGGGAAGGCAACTGCACTCGGAGAGCAAGCGACGGCTGCACAATCGTTCGGTCGGTGCTATCGCTTGGCTTCGATCCGACTGAAGCAGGTGTCAACGCAGCAGGTGCCGCACTCAGCGCGCGCACTTCCTGCAGCGCTCGGCTGATGGTCTGCGAGCTGCGTTTAAACATCCGCGCGAGCTGCTGCACGCTCAACCCCTCATGCTTCTTGCAGCGGATCTGCTGCCGCTCACTGCTCGTCAAGCGGCGTCCTGTCATCGTGTGCTGGTAATTGGCGGCACTTGGTGTTAGGCAGTGAGCGCGTTCACGACTGAGTGTGCGCAGCTCAAAAGATGGGAGTGCGCATTCCATGCGAGTTGCCGTTCAACTTCGCCAAAAGGCAACTTGGGCGTATACTTCTCGCGCAAGTGGTACTACTTTAGCCACTCTTTCGAATCTGTGCCTCCTCGCTTATTTCATGCTCGGACGAACGAAAGCAATTGCAGCGTGCTGGATGAGCACAACGACCGCCGCACGACCGGCGCGCCATGCGCTCGTCGATATAGGCGCGAACCTGACGGACCCGGTGTTCACAGGCAGTTACCGCGGCAAGCAGCGCCACCAAGTAAGTCCGCGCGCTCTTTATGACGTTACGCATCAGGCGTATGCAGCCCCACTCACATGTCCACATAGGACGACTTCGAGGCGGTTCTCGTGCGCGCCAGGGCTTTCGGCGTCGAAAAGATCATTGTCACAGGTGCGCGTGCTACTATCCGTAATGCTGCTCATTGACTCGTAGTTTGATACATTGGGTGTATCCGATCGTAGGCGGGTCGCTGGCAGAGTCTCGAGCAGCACTGGCGCTCGCACGAGCATCGACCACCAGCACCTCCGCTTCGCCGCTCCCGGCGCTCTACAGCACTGTCGGCGTGCACCCGACGCGCTGCAGCGAGTTTGACGAGAACGACGAGCAGCTCACTGCAAGCGCCTACTTTGCGCAACTCGCAGCGATCTGCGAGGACGGCGCACGAGACGGCCGCATCGTCGCGATTGGCGAGTGCGGACTCGATTACGACCGCCTCGAGTTCTGCGGCAAGGCGACGCAGCGCACGTACTTTGAGAAACAGTTCGAGCTCGCTGAACGCACGCGGCTGCCGATGTTTCTGCACAACCGCAACACTGGTGGCGACTTTTACGGTGCGTCCGTCCGTCCGTCTGTCCGACCGTTTGCGAGTGAGTGTGTGTGACGCCCGAGAAGCGCTGAGTGCAGAGTGATTGTGGCGTTCGCAGAGCTGATCGCGAAGAACCGCAGCCGCTTCTCGAACGGAGTGGTTCACTCGTTCACAGGAAGCACGGAAGAGGCGCTCAAGCTCGTCGAGCTCGGCCTGTACATTGGTGAGTGCGCTTAGAGTGCTCACTGCGGGCGGCGGCTTCTGGACCATGGGATGGCTGCTCACGTTTCTTTCGTGTGGCTACTGGCTGCTGATCTATGACGAAAGGTATCAACGGTTGCTCTCTCAAGACGCAAGAGAACCTCGAAACCGTGCGAGCGATCCCGGCTGAGCGCTTGATGATCGAGACCGGTGAGGGTCCCACCACGGTCGCTTCGTTTCATCGCTAGAGCTGGAACTCACTCATTGCATTGATATGATGCCGTTCGGACCCTCGCTTCCGTACATCAGATGCTCCTTGGTGCGACATTCGCGCGACCCACGCCGGGTTCAGCCATGTGCGTACACACTGGTTGTCCAAGAAGGCAGAGAAGCACGAGGAAGGGTACCTCGTGAAAGGCAGGAACGAGCCGTGCACGCTCATGTACGTACGTGCACTTCAGTGGGTTTGGTTGCTGCAGTGGGAACTGATCTTCGCCTGTTTGGGATATTGGGGACTGTCTAGTCAAGTGCTGGAGATCGTGAGTGCGGTTCGCGGGGAAGAACCAGACGATCTCGCGCAGAAGATCCTCGAGAACACCTGCAAGGTGTTCTTCCCCGACCATGGCAAGGCGTAGAGAGAGACACGGAAGGCGAATGAGACTTTGATTTCGATACGCTTTTTGCTCCGCAATCAGTTTCCAAACCCTAATCAGCGTTTATATATAGAACTGAGTTAGTGTGTCAGTCATAAAAAATAGATGATTCAATAGTGATAAAATGAACAAACCAATATTCTATAGGGTAAGCCACTCTGTCGTAGGGATATTCTGCTGACGCTGATCCGTCATCCTTCCTTCTGTTGCCCCCATCATATCAAACGTGTCTGGATGCGCTTGCCGATTTGCTGATGCCTCCAGGACAAACATCTTGGTGAAAGATTTTGGATTTGATGGCATACAAAGGACAAGTGATCATGTCTGCCTAGCCTAGTGTGGCAGCATCATCCACTCAAACTTTAACCTTGCTCAAGCAGGCTCCACTCCACAATGCAACTCCACTTCTGAATCGTCCTCGAGCTGCTCGCATCTCACCTGGATCCTCCGCCGCCACCGCACACCAGCAGCCCCCTCACGCAAGAAACATGGGCACTCCTGTCGACCACCGCAACCCCATCACACTCTCGCGTTTCATCCTCGCCGAGAAGGAGATCCAGACCAACGCCGACCTCTCGATCCTCTTTTCGTCCATTGAACTCGCGTGCAAGGTGATTGCGAGCGCCGTGCGCCGCGCAGGGCTGACGGGACTCTACGGCCTCGATGGCTCGGAGAACTCCACGGGCGACGCCGTCAAGAAGCTCGACCTGCTCGCGAACGACATCTTCATCAACTCCCTCAAGGTGCGCTTGCTTTCGGATATCCCAATCGTCCTGTTGTTTTCTGGTCGAAAGTGGGGTGGTGCACATGTGCGAGCGAACACGCATGAGTTGTGAAAGAGAGACTGACATGTGCTGCATGTTCCTTCCACACCCAGTTTTCGACCAAGATCGAGGTGATGGTCTCGGAGGAGAACGCCGACCCCATCTTTGTCGAGAATGCGTCGGGTGGCGGCGGTGAGTCGTCGAAACCCGCTTCGTATGGCTGCTTCTTGAGCGAGAGCGAGTCCCTAACACGACTGGCGGCTGTGTGTCTTTGTCGACGTCCCTGCAGCCAAGTTTTGCATCGCGTTCGACCCGCTCGACGGTTCTTCCAACATTGACTGTAACGTGTCCACGGGCACGATCTTTGCGATCTACCAGCGCGCTCCAGGCGCGGAGGGCGGGTACGTTAACAAACGAACTGCAACCGACCGTACATAGCAGTGCCCAAGAGGTTCAGTGAAGCTGACTGCGAGACTCTGTGGTCGTCATCATTCCACAGCGTCAAGGACATCCTGCAGCCAGGCAACCGCCTTGTCGCGGCCGGCTACTGCATGTACGGCAGTTCGACGCAGCTCGTGCTGACGTGGGGCAAGGGCGTCCACTGCTTCACGCTCGACCCGACGATCGGCGCCTTCATCCTCTCGCACAAGGACATTAAGATCCCAGAGAACCCAAAGACGGTGCGTGCGTGAGAGAGGCCAGGCCGCACGGGTGCGAGTGTCTGACTGGACGCACTGCCGCTCGCTCGGGGACGACGCAGATCTACTCGTGCAACGAAGGCAACTACGCGCTCTGGGACGCCCCGACCCGCGCGTTCGTGGATGAGTGCAAGAACAAACCGACGCCGTACGTACGCTTCACTGAACCCCGACTTGTAGCCGTCGCTGACGAGCTCTGTTGATATGTGGCGATCCCTCCAGATACTCTGCGCGCTACGTCGGTAGTATGGTGTCGGACGTGCACCGCACGCTGCTCTACGGGGGTATCTTCCTGTACCCGGCGGACGCCAAGGTCCGACTGCTTTAGTCGAGTGCGCGTCCTGTTTACTGGAAGAGTGCGTGCTGTGCTGACCTCCTGGCTGGCTCTTCTGCTCTGCTTTGCGTGTTGTGTGCTTGCTTCTACAGAGCAAGACTGGCAAGCTGCGTCTGCTCTACGAGGCGAACCCGATGTCGTTCATCGTCGAACAGGCTGGCGGTGTGGCCACGACCGGCACGCAGCGCGTTCTCGACCTCATCCCGGTGCGTTTGCGCATTGCTGGACAGTATTCGTTAGTTGGCGAATCCAGTTCATGCGCTGCTGACAGGTGTGTGTGTGGTGGTGGTTATGGTGCGAGCAGACGAACATTCACGAGCGCTCGTCGATCTTCTTGGGCTGCAAGCGCGACGTGAACCGTGTGCTGGAGCTCTACGCGGCGCACCAGTAAGGCGACGAGCGGCGCTGGCACCGACAGCGTGGCTGTCCAATGCCCGACAACCCATGTGCATGTGCTCCCGACACTGGAAGCACCCAGCAGTAGCAGCAGTAACAGCAAGAGCTTCTCCACGCACACTTCCCCAACCTCGAAATGGTAACCCACTTGCATAGTGAAGCCTCTCTCTGGCAGCGATCCAATCGCGCCTTCTCTCCCTCTCTCTACATGTCGGCGACTGCGTACCGGTACGCTTCTTCGCTCGTCGCCGACAGCTTGTTCTGGCGCAGCAGGAGCTTCTCTTCCCATCCCGTGCCGCGCACCACGCCATCCCAGCGGTAGCCAGGGAGGATGCCGAAGCGGTTCGGCGGCGCCGGCGGACCCGCGTACTTGGGCTTGTCGCTGCCGCCCACGCGCTTCTTCGCCTTATTGTCTTTCTTGCTGCGTTTCTTCGCCTTGGCGCCGAACACGTCGTCTTCCTGGAAAACTTTGCTGTGGATCGGGTCGAACGCACGCACACGCGCTTTGCGCATCTGCTCGAGCGCCGGGTCGTCCTCGCGTCGAGCGAACGGTACGCTCTTCATCTCAGTCATGAGCTCGTGCTGGCTCTTGAGCTCCTGCTTCTGGACTTTGCCCGTGCCCCACTCGTACTCGTCGCGCGCCTGGCGCTCGCGCTTGCCGTCGAGGATCTCTTGCTGCCGCACGAGCTCGTTGAGCATATCGAGCTTGCGGCCGCGCTTGTCGCGGTACACGGTCTCGGCGTTCGCACCCATGTCTGTCGCGTCCGCCGAGCGGAGCAGGTCAGTTTGTCGGCGCTTGCGCTCGGCCTCGACAGCGAACTCGGTCGCAGTGAACAGACCCGCACGAACCGCTGGTTCGTCCGTCGCTGCAGTCTCTTTCCGACTGCTGTCGTCGACACGAGTGTTGGCAGGCGACGACGTCTCTGCTCTCGTCTCCGTCGAGCGACGACCTGCGTCGTCAGCCTCCCGTGGACGCGGCCTGTCGCGCACTTGCCGGTCGGGGGATCTGTCGCGTACCACCCTGTGCGCTCGCGATGATCGACGCTCTGCGCTTCTCGAGCGGCGACTTGATGCACCGCGTTCCCGACTCTGACTCCGACTGTGGCGAGACCGACGGCTGTCGCGAGTGTCCTCACGCCGAGACGCCTCTCGTGTCGAAGACCGGGAGCGACGCCGTCCCTGTGCGGAGCGTCGCGGCGGAGACGCGTCCCTATCGTCCTTCTCGTCGTCACTGCGACGGCGACGCTCTGTAGGACGCTGGCGTCTGGGTGGCGACGTGTTGATCCCATCCCTCTCACCTTGTCCATCGCGACTTCGAGTCGCCACTGCTGCCTTCTGTCGACGAGGCGGCGACGCCTCGTCATCTGCGTGGCCTTGGCGCTGGGAACGCGGTGGCGGACGTTCTCGCCGCGGAGGCGACGCATCGTCCGAGGCGCTCCGACCCCGACGCTCGCTCTTCATACTTGCAGCGCCTCTATGGGGTGGTGAGTCGTCGCTGCTGTACTTGCGCCTCTTCGAATCGCCTCCGCCCTCGACCGGCTGCAGCTTCTCGTCCTTCGCTCTACGCGGTGGCGAGAGATCCGCCTCGTGTTCTACGGCTGCGTGGCGCTTCTTGGCGTTCAGCTCTTCGACGAACTCGTCTGTGTTCACGTACACTGGCAGGTCGCTCGGGTCCACGACCTCGCCGTCCGCAAGCACCACCGGGAGCTCTTCTACATGCAGCAAGCGTCCGTCCGTCAGTGCTGGCTAGTTCTCTACCAACCTCTCTAAGCGCAATAAGACAACACGCACCGTCCGCGGCGTCCGCTTCCCACGCGCGCTCTACAGCGGCCGCGTCGTGCTCCCACTCGTTGTCGGCGTCCACGACGCGCGTGCGGCTCGGCGCTGTCGAGACAGCCGTCAGCTTCTTCTTCTTCTTGCGCAGCTTCTTGTCTAACGAGAGAATTGGATTGAGAATGAGGAAGCGCTAACTATGGTGGAAGGGAGGCACACGCGCACATGCACAGAGACGTTGGGTGAGAGAGCGTGACGCACCAGGCGCGTCCGACGCCGACATGTACCGCTGCAGGTACTCGAGCTTGGACGCCATCACTTCCTCCTCGCGCTGAGTAAAATGCGAGCTCTGGAGGCGATTTCACTTCGTTATTGGAAGAAATTTTAGAACACCATATATTCAGCTCTTACAATCAGCAAGACTGAAAATAACCTCGACGTACTTATATTTTCAGCCAATTCGCCTTATCTTGCCATCATTCGCCTCAAAGTCGAATGCTGGCGTTACATACCCCAGCCCAACACTCACTGCTTCAACATCGCACGCAGCACGAAGCTCATGAGCGAACCAGCCGTGAGTCCGACCGAGAGCACAAAGAACATGACCGTGCCACCGAGCTCCTTCTCCTTGTTCGTGCGCAGGAGCCGCGGGTAGTGCATCAGCGCTAGCGTCGACACGAGCCCGTTCGTCACGGCGCACGCGAGCAGAAAGCCGAGCGAGAGCACGTCGCTCGTGAACACGACGTGCGTGATCACGTCGCCGTGCTCATTCCGGAGGTTGCACAGCATCAGCAGCGGGAAGAACACAAGGCGCGCGAGCGACGCCCAGAGCACGCGCCGTGCGCTCGTACTGTGCCAGTGAGACGCCAGGAGCCGCCCGACAAAGTCGCCGCTGTTGAACAGAATGAGCGTAAACGGCGTGAAGAGGTCGTGGAAGAAGCGCCCGAGCTCCGGGTTTGACGAGCCAATCGCAGACGTGATGCCAGGGAACACTGCGAGCGTGACGACGAACACCGTGAAGATCGCAGCTGCGTAGTACCGGATCGTGAACGCGAGCTCAAAGAGGTCGACTTTGCCGTCTAATCCTCCTCCTCCCTCTCCGTGTCCTGAGCCCGGTTGTTCGTCCACGTTCCGCTCGGCCTTCTCTTCTTCGCTCAAGAGCGTCTCCCGCGCCGAGTCGTCCGTGTCGAACGCGTCGTGGAGCTTCTCGTCGAGGTAGTCGCCGACAATGTGGTCCACGTCATTGTAGTGCCGGAACATCGCCATGCGCGTGAGCACCGCGAACGACAGCACGCTCCCAATGAGCGACACGAACACCATCACAAAGTAGATGAACGCGCACAAGTCGGCGTTCTTCCCCATCACGCGCAGCCACACCAAGCTGACGCTCGCGTCGCCGTCGTCGGGCCGAGCCATTGTAATGAAGAAGTTCGAGACCGAGACTGCGAGTCCGGCCATTGCTTGCCCCGCTACAAGCGCCTCGGTGAACCGCTGCGGGAATTTCGACACAATACGGAGCATCCCGTCTTGCTGGATCGTCGTGGCGCTCGCGATGATCACGATGCTAATCATCGTGACCTTGAAGAACTCGTCCCCTGTTTATTTCACACCAGATTCAAATAGAAGTGTGAATGCGCACACGGGAGGCGATGGTAGTGGTGTCGTTATGTGCGCAGCCACACGTCACGAGTCCAGTACGCACCGCTGTACTCGGGCATGCGCGTGAGCAGGCAGTGGCCAAAGATGACGCAGATCGTGACGACGAGCGAGAAGAAGACTGTGCTGACAGCGCTCGGCATGCGCTCGCCCACGCACGCTGTGCGGATGAGCATTGAAAGCAGCGTCGAGATGTTGAAACCCATGCTGAACCAGTTGAGGAACGACTCCTCGTAGTCGGTGTCGGCGAGGCGCTGCTGGAAGTACTTTTGCGCGGTGATGAACACGTTCCACGGCAGCGACGAGGCCACGCCGACGAAAAAGAAGATCGCGTACACGGCGTGCGCGGCACGGGCGCGCTGCCTAGCGCTAGGATGGGCTGCCATGGTGGCTGTGCGTAGTGGTGATGTGGTGGTGGTGGAGTCAGCTCCTGAGCTGCTGGTGGTGCTGGTGGATTGTGAGCTTCTTCGCGTGGAGGTGACGTGGAAATGTGATGTTGAACATGAAAAAGATCGTGCTGGAAAGTGTGCAGCCATTTGAACCAGCTGATTCCATCCCGTCTGAAAGCACATAGTGATAAAAAGCAAGATTCTGTACCTGCATTTTATCACTCAGTGATTTTAGATGCTGTGCACTTTACGCAATCAGGACGAAGAACGTTTGCGCGAATCAAAAATGACCACCAAATCTGTTGGCAATTCAAGTCAGAATTTGTTAGGCGAAGCACTCCGTCGTCCTCGTCACCGTCGTCGTTGCTGGCTTCGTGTTCGTCGACGTGCACGCGTGCCTCCACCCGAGTTGCGTTGTTAAGTGTGTAATACCTGGTGTCGGAGTTATGGCGAACGACGGACAGCGCATCACCATCGCGGTCGCGTGGGGCTCCGAGTCCGACGACCCCGAGGACGCAGACTACGAACCGATGGATGATGACTCGTCCAGCGACGGCAATGGCGGCAGCGCTCCCAGACGAATTGTCTATGTGGAGGAGAACGACGACGACGAAGAAGACGATGACGGAGAAGAAGGTGGCGACCCTGACAGCCACGCAGACGAGGAGGAAGAAGAGGAAGAAGGCGATCAGTACGACGACGACGACGACGACGCGCCGTACTACGAGGACGCGCTGCCACCCGAGGCGCAGGCGTTTCTGCGCGCGCTCGCGCAGCAAGCGCTTCCAGAGAGCGTCCGCGCGTCGATCGAGCGCATGTTCGCTGGGGAGCCGTACTTCCCCATGATGTTTGCGCGGTCGCAGCACGAGAAGCAACAGCAGCGCGACATTGTGCACGAGCGCATCGCCCACCAGCTCCGTGGCTACAACGACGACCGCGTCCCGCACGCAGCCGCGACCAGCGATGACGACGACGACGACGCGGGCGACCGCAGCCACAAGACCAGCGCGACCATGGCCCTGGCGCTGCCGTCGTCGACGTCGCGCCACTTCCCGCTCCACTACCACCGCACGAACAAGAAGCGCATGTTCCACACGCTGTGCACGCGCGAGCAAGTCGGGTCGACGCCGCACGCGCAGTCGATCAAGCTCCAGGAGACGTTCATGCCGTTCCAGAAGAACAAGCAGTGCCGCGTCGTCGACTACGTGCGCGACCGGCTCTACTGCGGCGGGTTCAACAGCACAGGCGCGTCGTTCCTCGCGGCTGGCCAGCGGGGCGAGATCTTGCTGTACGACACGGTCAAGTGGACGCACCAGACCGCGTTGCCGGTCCGCGACGTGCGCTGGACCGTCACAGACGCCAAGTTCTCGCCCGACGACCGGAACGTGCTCTACTCGAGCATCAACACGAACGTGCGCATGGTGAGCGTCGACTACGAGAGCGACGGCAAAGAGGAAGTGTTCTGCCTCACGAAGCCTGTGCGCGTGCGCGGCTCGGACCTCCTCCACGTCTACATGGACAGCTTTGGGGTCTGGTGCATCGACGTGAACGCCTCGGGCACGGAGTTTGTCGCGGGGACGGCGAATAACAGCGTCGTGCTCTACGACATGCAGACGCGGACGCCGCTGTGCCACGTCGAAGGCCACGACGACCACGTGAACGCGATCGCGTTTGTCGACGGCGCACTGCACACGAACGTGTTTGTGAGCGGCTCGGACGACATGCTCATCAAGCTCTGGGACCGCCGCGTGTTGTCCGAGTCGAACCCGAAGCCGCAAGGCGTGTTCCCTGGCCACACGGACGGGGTTACGCACATCTCGTCGCGCGACGACGGCTACTACTTCATTTCGAACTCGAAAGACCAGAGCTGCAAGCTCTGGGACATTCGCAAGTGCCTCGGCTCAGATGCGCACGAGCAGCTCCCGTACTACCGCCGTCCGTACAGCTGGGACTACCGGTACCAGTCGTACCCGGGCCGGAACCGGTTGCCAGTCACGCACCCGCACGACACGTCTGTGATGACGTACCGTGGGCACACGGTGATGGAGACGCTGATCCGCTGCCACTTTTCACCGCTCCACTCCACGGCGCAAAAGTACGTGTACACTGGCTCTGCAGATGGCCGCGTGTACGTCTACGACGCCGTTTCAGGCGAGCTCGTCGAAGTGTTCTCGATGAAACCGAACGGGCTCACGCGCGACGTGCGTTGGCACCCGTTCGAGCCGACGATTGTGTCGCCGGACTTTTACGGCAAGCTCTGCATCTGGGAGCGCGCAGAGGAGAAGTAGTCGCACACAGTAGGGAGCAGGCGTTGGAGCTGCTCGCTGTCTCCAGCGGCGTCTCCTGTATATCGACAGAGGCTGTGATCGCCAGGTTGTTTTGAATGGATTCCTGACAAGATGGTTCCTGTACCTGTTCAGGACAATTAGGACAATTAGGACAATTAGGACAATTAGGACACTCGTGAACCACCACCGTTCATTTTACTGTTTCGCGCATCAATTGCGCACGCAATGTCCGCGACCACCACCACATGGGGGCCGCCGCTTGAGCTCGCTGACTTCGTGGCGGATGCGCAGCCGAGCGCCGTGCTGAAGCTCAGCATGAGTCGGCGCATCGACGCGCGGCTCGTGGCCGAGGAAACGCTGCGGCCGTTTCTGCTCCGCCAGCTGCGCGAGCTGCTCCCAACACGCATGGAGGAGCTCGATCTCGAGCGTGCGGACGCCGTGCGCCGCATCACGTACGGCAAAGCGGCGCGCCGTGTCGTGCTCGTGGAGCTCGCAGACGCAGAGCTGGCAGCTGCGCTGCGTGAGCAGTTGCACGACCGCCCGTGTGAGCTGCTCGCCCAGCGCGCACTGTACGTCGAGTTCGTCCTGCGGCGCAAGGAGAAGGAAGCGCGGGATGCGTTCGAGCGTGTACTCAATGTCTCGCGGACGCAAGCGGTCACGAACGTAGCAGCGCGCGTCCCAGGACTCGTGCTGATCCCCGAGTTCATCTCGCGTGACGACGAGGCGGCGCTGCTCGCGCTCCTCGAGCGTGACGACGGGGCGCACTGGAAGCACACGGTGAAGGCGCGACAGGTGCAGCACTTTGGCTTTGAGTTCAGCTACGAGACGCGACGGTGCGATGAGCGCGCCCCGCTGGCAGAGATGCCACCAGCGATGCGTGCGCTCGCGGAGCGTCTCTCTCCTACGCTCATGGACGCAACGCCGGACCAGATCACCGTGAACGAGTACAAGCCGGGCCAGGGCATTGCGGCGCACATTGACACGCACTCGGCGTTCACAGGCGCCATCGCGTCGCTGAGTCTCGCGAGCGCGGTCGTGATGGAGCTGCGGCACCCGAGCGGCCGCGTCGAGAGCGTGCTGTGCCAGCCGCGGTCGCTGCTCGTCCTCACGGGCGCTTCCCGCTACGAGTGGACGCACGCGATCCCACCGCGTGCGTTCGACGTCCTCGACGGCGAGCGCGTGGCTCGCGAACGCCGCGTGTCCATTACGTTCCGGAAAGTCCAGTCCACGCCGTGCACGTGTGCGTTCCCAATCCAGTGCGACTCACGCGCGTGCGGCGACGCACGCAGCGACAAGCCAGCGTCGACAGGAGCGACTGGCGAGACCGACACGCTCGCGCCGACCCACGTCGAGCAGCAGTACGTGCACGAGTTCTACGAGACGGTCGCGAGTCATTTTAGCAGCACGCGGTACAACGCGTGGCCGCGCGTCGCCGCGTTCGTGCGGTCGCTCGAGCCCGGGTCGCTGGTCGCTGACATTGGCTGTGGGAACGGCAAGTACATGAAGTGCGTTGGGGCCGACAGTGTGGTGGTTGGCGGCGACCGGAGCGCGAGTCTAGCAGCGATCTGCCAGCAGAACGGACAGAACGTCATGGTGTGCGACGCGATGCTCGTGCCGATCCGGTCGGCGTCGTGTGACGCGGCGCTCTCGATCGCCGTGCTGCACCACTTGAGCACGCGACACCACCGACTCGCGGCGGTGAAAGAGCTCGTGCGCGTCCTGCGTGTCGGCGGCCGCGGTGTGATCTACGCCTGGGCCCACGAGCAGAAAGCGAGCTCGAAGCGCCAGTTCGACGCGAGCAAGCAGGACTTTATGGTGCCGTGGAACCTCGACCAGCGCTTTGCGCAGCCGAGGCGCCCCGACGCCACTGCTGCGAGCGCTGGTGGAGACGCTGTGGAGACGGCCGTGCCGATCGTCGTGCAGCGCTACTGCCACATGTTCAAAGAGGGCGAGCTCGAGCAGCTCGTCGCGACGACGGGGAACGCAGAGGTGGAGGACCACTACTACGACGAGTCGAACTGGGCAGTGGTGCTCCGGCGCGTCAGTTAGAGTCATTGCGTCCGTCGCGTCGGTAGTGGGTGGAAGTGAGGAGACGAGGGTTCTGTTGTCATTAGAAGAAGAACAAGAGGACTCGGTTCTGCTCTCTCTGGCTGGGTTTCATCGCTGCCTATTTGGTCACAGAGGATGTCACGTCTTCCGACTGCGTGAACTCGTCTCTTTGCTAGGAGAGCTCGGGCCATGCTTCATCATCCGCCAAAGCTCTTCTTTGCTGAGCTCAGTTCCAGCGACCGACTGGCCCCCACTGGAGCTATTGCCCGCTGAACGCACAGTCTTGCTGGAGCTCTGAAGTCGCGCGAGGTAGTCTGGAGGTGCTGACACATCCAGTGTCGGCTCGAGGCAGCTGTCGTTCATGTGGCCAGCAGCGACCATGAACCGGACCAAGTCGCGGTGCTTGACGCAGCCAAAGTTGCTGCGCGGCTTCGCGACCACCACGTGCGCGCTCGTGGTCTGCTGCTCTGTTGACCTGTCGCCGTGATTGACCGATACATCACCAATCCATGGTGAAGAGCTCTTCGTTCCGCTCGGACTGCTGTAGGACCCTGGGCCGCGCCGGTATGACTCCACGGCCGTAGGCTCTCTCTTGAAGCGCTGGAAGCGTGCGGCGCGGATGTTCGGCGACGACAGTCGACGGTCCAGTTTCTGTGCGAGTGTGCGTTTGGTCGGAGGGTCACCGATGCACGAAAGCGAGAGTTAGCGAGCTACTGTCGTGTCGAGGAACTTGTAGAGTACTGTGGTATCGTACCTGCACACTTGCGTCGAGCTGCTTGTAGGACTTGGCGAGCTCTTCAGAGAACTTTGCGACGTCGTGGCGCTGGCGTTGGAGCTCACTCTCGCTCCGAACTCGCTGGGAGTGAAACACAGCACACGCGATCAGGTTCGTTCGATGATTGCGAGACGGTAGGGAGGGGGATTGGCCGCCGCACACACGCACGCACACACTGTGCAGAGCGATAGCACGCACAACGACAAAACCAGACGCGTGCTTCGTCTTGAGCGGCGATTCAGCGATGCTGTTCACCGAGTTGCAGACCTGCGCCACCGCTGTTTGCGAACGATACATCCCCAGTCCAGGGCTGCACACACTTGCGCTGCTCTGCTCCAGGTCACTCTCTCGGTCCATTTGGCAGCGTCGCTTCTCCTATGGCCAGTGGGCATACCAAGTTGTTAGACTGCGAAGCGGGATGCAGCCGAGTCCCTCCCTTCTAGTCTTTCTCTCATCACCTCTGCCAGTCTGGTGCCGTGTCTCGAGTTGCCGCTCATGGTGGCGGTCGCACTCTCTCGCTTGAACGGATAGTTCACGAGCTTAAGGCTGCAGCCGTTCTCCCCACGCGCTGCGACGTGGTCCATCAGTCCCTTGCGTCGCTCCTTTCCGAACGAAAACTGCGTCGAGACCACTTCCTGGTTCACCTGTTCTCCGAGATACAAGAGCTCGATCGTCCGTTCAGATGAGAGCTCCTTGATACTATCACGCCAACTCGATCGTCGTAAATACCGCAGCACGTACGTCACGGTCGACTTCGTAGCTTCCCGGTCCGAGTTCTACTCGCAGCGTCGCGAGCGAGACCTCTTTTCTCGCCTTGACCGAACTCTCGCAGCGCTGCTTCTGCCACGCCAGTGGCCTTGACGCCGCAACGTTGTCCCGAACGCGCTGGATGTCGTCCGACGTGTAGGCCTGCGGGAATTGACCCACGACCGCGGGCGAGTATCTCCAAGGACTCGGCGTCTTGTCCTTGAGTGTCGGCACCGAGATTCCTGCTACCGAAGCCACCGCAGGAGTGAGCGCTTGAGGGTCGAACTTGGGGTCGTGGTGGGCGCCGAACGAGCCATTCCGGTTAGCGGTGAGCGGACTCTTGAACGCCTCGGGTGGTGTGTACGTGAACGGCCCCTACGAGTAGCGTTCAATGTGAGTAGCGGTCGTTTAAGAAAGCGTGTGGGTGCCCTACTGGCATGACATCCCATGGCCGTACAGGCTCAGCGTTGTGCTTGACCGTGTCGAGGAACGGCCCAAAGCGCGCCTCGCTGGACAGGAACGCCGCCATGCTCGACGTACGACGTTTGCTGCTTTCGAAGACTGCCGTCTATTGTTGAAACCTGGCTCAGCTTTCTCACTCCCTGCGTGACGGTCACTAGCTTAAGAAGAGCATGCGGCGGTCTCAGCATCAGCGTCAGCTGCACTGGCAGCACTACCCACCGAATCATCCTCCAGTAGCGCTAGCTTCTCCAGGTCCGGATGAACATCCGATGCAGCCAGTAGGCCCAACGAAGGAGCTTCTCCAGCCAGCGAACGCTCAGCTCCGCTTGCACCACCTTCTAGCTCTTCTTCATCACTGCAACTGCCCGCCACGTCCGCACGTCGATTCCCCTCTTGCTGTTCGCCCTTCCGTCGGTCGTGGCTGTCGGACGCCTCGAGCCGTGCTGCCTGCTTTCGTCGCGCCTTGCGTCCGATCGGACGCTGCTTGCGCTGCGGTAGCGCACTGCTCAGTGCTGTCGCCCAGTCGCCCCCACTCTCACGGAAGCTGATGAGCACTTCGATCACCGTGTTCACGTTCAAAATGTGGTCGAGGCGGTCAGCGATGAACTCCTGGATCGGCAGGCGCGCAGTCACGATGCCTGCACTCGACGCAGCGTTCAGTGTGGCTCCCTGTGACCGACCACATCCCACGCGCCATCATCAATCTGCTCGACAACCTCCCCAAGCACCCATCGCCCGAACGCACCTTCTTCCTTGACTTGTCCACGATGCCGCCAATGACGTACATCTTGGCCGCGTCCAGCTCTGTCAGCACATTCGGCGAGTCGGGCGACAAGTACACGACCTCCTGCTCGGCATTGTTCACGCGCACGCGTGAGCTCCTCGCTCCTATGTGTTGTGGGCATGAGCACGCACCACAACAGCCGCACATTTGGGAAACGCACCGCTGGATCTGTCGCCTCGACGACCCTGCAGCCGTCGTGCCAGCGCACGAGCCACTTGTCGGCGCTGAAGCGCGCGAGCGACTGCCGGAGCGCGTCGCTGCAGTTGAAAAAGTGAAGCTGGAATGGCTGCGCCATGCCCTTGACGGCGCCGTACACGAGCTTGAGCTGCTTGGCGAGACTGTGGATCTCCTTCTCGCTCATGATGGCGTCGAAGCTCAAGTCGACTGCGATGCGCTGTGCGTCGTCCGCTGCGACGGCGCGTCGCATGCTCTCGGCCTTCGTGGTGGCGTGCGCCTCTTGGTCGAGCAAGTACTGGCGGCGTTGCTCTGAAGCAGCAGGGCATTCCGCACACGAACGTCAGCAAAGGAGCATTTCGTCTGCGAGAAATGAATGGATGGTCGAGTGAACGCCGTCCCAGGAATCCGCTCGAACTGACCGACTGTCATGGAGTGCAGCAGCGCAAAGCGCTCCTTCTTCTTGCGCTCGCGTGCTGGCCGCTTCGCTTTCGCTTTCACGGCCGCAGGCGTCGCATCCGCATCAAATGGCGCCACTGCTTCGCTGATCACCTCCATCATTTGATTGACAAGCACACACTTGTGAAGGAAATAAACGGTTTGTTTTATCAAAAACTGCGCTGGCGGCCAGCGATAGGAACTCGCTCGCAGCACAGCATCCGCCGGCCAGTCGGGTCTTATGGACTGGCTGGCAGATTGATCAGTCAAGCGACTGCAGCGAGTGGAGTGCGAACTCCTCTCAATCTTCTTTCTCTTGTTGGCGCAGGTGAAGGAGGATAGAAGGTCCGCGACCAGCACCTTCCTTCGATGTTCAAGAGGGTCGTCTGGAAGGCGACTGACAGCTCGGGTCGGGTCGGGTCGTGTCGAGGTCTTGACGGCCACCGTCTGTCCTGTCGGCCGACGGCTGTCGTTCAAGGTCGCCTAGTCAAACTTCTCGTTGAACGGCGTTGGGAAGTCAAAGTCGTAGTCGCCGAGGATGTTCGACTCGCGGGTCTCGGACGCTGTCGTCGACGTCCCAAACATGCCCTTGAGCCCCATCGACGACTTCATCTCGAGCTCCGCCACGCGCGTCATCGTCTCGGTCAGCAGCAGCATCGTCTCGCCGTACTGCTTCTCCTGGTCTGCAAGCCGCGTCAGCAGCGTCTTGTTCGTGTCCTCGAGACTTGCGATGCGGAGCTGCAGCCCCACGACCTCGGCCGACGCGTTCGGCTCGCTCTCAGTCGTGCTCATCATACTCTCGCTGCCGTAGCGATCAGCGGCGCTGCTGGAGCGGGCACCGTACGCGATGCTCGCACCACTACCGCTGCCGCCAATCAGCGTGCCGGTCCCCATCCGCGGCCGCGTCGCGGCGCTGTTCACGCTGTACCGTGCGTTCAGCTGCGGGCCCTGCACCGTCGACGAGCGGCCGCTCAGACTCTGCGTCGACGCTGCACGGGTCGTCCGGTTCACCTGCGGCGTCGAGCTCACGCTAGGCGACGTGTTCCGGAGCGACGAGCCCCGGTCCGCGCCTGTCCGCGCCGACGCCATCGTCGTCGTCGTCGTGTTCGAACTCGCAAAGCTCGGCGCGCGGCCTCCCATGGCAGCTGGTGCGGTCCCAAGCGCCGTGTGCCCGCCCCCACCGCCGTTCATGTTCGGCATCGGGTCGCTCCGGTAGATCCGGTAGCAGTCGCCGCACGCCGACCGCTTCTTGGGGTACTGGGGCAACATCACTTTCCCGGCCACGTGCTTCTTGCACAGGTACACGGCGCAGCCCTTGCACTGGTACTTCTTGCGGAACACGGAGAACTTCTTGTAGCAGACGCCGCAGACGCCGCTGTTCGTCTCGGGCTCGTGGAACGCCGGCGCGACCGGCTGCGGGCGGTGCTGGTACTCTTGCTGATACTGAGGCTGTTGTTGCTGCTGCTGCTGCTGCTGCTGCTGCTGGTGTTGCTGCTGCTGGTGTTGCTGCTGTTGTGGCTGCTGTTGCGTGTGGAAGAGGCGACTGGACCGGCGGTGCTCCGCCTCGACGTCGTCCGAGTGCGTCGTTAGCCGAGTTGGCGCCGTGTTGAACTGGTACTGGTCGAACGTCAGGAGCTGCTCGCTGTACACGTCCACGCCGCTCTGGTTCCCCGTGCTGCTGCTGCTCCGCGACGGCGGCGCAGAAGAAGATGGTCCAACGTACGCACCAGTCGCCGTCTCGGTCTCACTTGGCACTGTGATGAACGTCGTACCTGCAGAGCTCGTGCTCACGGTCGTCGTGCTCCTCCGAATCCGCTGCCCGGAAGGCTGCGAAGTGGGCGCTTGTGGCTGCGACGGCCGCGTCATCATCATGCTCTCGCGCAGCCGCTGGCTCTGCACAGCGATCTCCCGCTTCGCGTCTTCAAAGTCGTTGCTCGCCGACTCACGGTCGACAGTGAGGTCCAAGTACGCCTGTTCAGCAGCCCGCAGCACGTCCATGGACGCAGGCGGCAACCCCACTTCCATTGCGAGCACAAGCGCCGTCTTCCCAGACGGCGTCGTCTCAAAGAGCGAGCTCGGCCGGGCTTGGCACAGCATCTGGAGCGTCTCTTGGCCCACGCGCGCACGCACCGCAATGTGGAGCGGCAGGTACTGCGCGTTGTTCTTCGTGAGCACGGCTTCCGGCGACGCCTGGAGCAGTGCGTGCACGACACTCGGCGGCACGTCGTCCTCAGTGCACGCCCAGTGCAGCGGCAGCATCCCGTGGTGGTCCTTGTGCCGTGCGAGCTGCGGTTCTTTCTGGAGCCGCACAACGAGCGTCCCCCACTTGCCCATCTCGGCGAGCCGGATTCCCTCTTTGAAATGCGCACGCGTCGTGTCGGCGTTTTTCGCGTCACTGCTGGTCCTGGCCGGGTTGGACCCACGCGCGTCCGGCTCGTCATGGTCGTCGTTGTCCTCGGGGTCTGTGCCGTGCTGCGTTGGCGACGACGCCACGGACGACGTCTGCGTGCCAGCGTGCGAGCGGCTCTTGGCGTCTCCGCCAGCGTCCTGGAGGATGTTCGAGTCGCGTCGCGACGACGGGTACGACGTCCGCAGGTGCGGTGCCTTCTTGTTGTTGGTGGTGGTCGAGGAGCTCATGGTGCTGGGAAGAGCAGCAGCTGCCGGCATCAATCAGATCGTCCGCAACGCGGCCGTGTGAGCGGGTAGGCGAGCGACTAGCGGGCACCGAGCGCGAACGCTTATGAGAAGCGCGGGGCGAGCGGACGAGGACGCCAGCAGGCGGCGGCGTGCGTGGCGTGGCGCGGTTGTCGTGTGGTTGCTGGCTGTGGCGACTGCGTTAAAATCATAAGGGATGGAGAGGTTCGTGATTAGTTGTGAGAGTGCATAAGAAGAAAGAGGCACAGCTGGAACTGAAACGTATCGGATAGAAATGTGGTGTGGCGTAGCGTGGTTGGTCAACATTGAAATTGCGAGGGAGTGCCCATCACCAAGTGTGTTGTTGTCTTGACGAAAGAATGGGATACAACACGCAAGTCACTTTTTTCCATAATTTCAGGTTGTCTCTACAATATTATTGGAAGTGACTCTTGCTGTTGCATGCGAGAGTCCGGGAAAAGTACGAAACCATTCTGCTATGGAGCAGGTACTGTACTGTAGTCTATCTTGCAGTTCACTCTCACACGAGTTCGAACCGGATCGCAAAGTGTGACGGTGGACGGGTTGTCCAGTCCTCTTTCGCCTCGGCAACTCTGTTGTCTCGTTGAGGACGCGGTTCAATCTTCGATCCCCCTCCTTCGTTTCTCTTGGAGCTGTTGGCGAGTACTCGAGCGCTCAAGAGGTCACTGGCGTTTGCGGATCCGGAGTGTGGGAGACATGGATACAGTCACAAGTCATGGCAAGTTACTCACAACCTGATGTCCAGCGAAAGCTCAAAAAGCACCTGGAAGCGCCAGCATTGAGACTGGTCTCACCATGCGCAAGGTGTCGTCGCTTGGGAGCAGCATAACGATGTCTAAAGGCGCGAGCTTGCTGGAATGGACGCATTGCCATGCCACGTTGGCCAGCAGTGCTGGGACAGCACGACAGACACAACCTCTGTTTGGGGACGCGCGAGCTCCCACTTACGACCACGTCCAGAGTCCTCCTTGACTTGAATCGCGAACATTACCCCGCAGCTTTGTTCGAGCGGCTCGTCTGCACTGCGCGGGACTCGTTGGACGAGTACGAATACTTGAGGTCGTCATCGATGTCCATGGCGCCCAAGCTGGTGTTCAAACACCCCCCACTGGTCGCGTCTCCAATATATTGTCCTACAATATATTGTCCTGCTGCTGTACTGATTGTCCTGAATTTGGGTGTGGAGTTCTACAGCTACATAATCTGAACAGCGTGCGATTTGACAGAAATTTGTATGTGAACAGCGTGCCTATGAATTCCGAGCCTGAAGTTTTTCTCTCAACAGCGTGCCGATTAACTTGATTTTGTATGTAGACAGCGTGTGGGTTCACCCTTCATATCACCGACACTCTTTACAACACGTGCATCTTAAACAGGTTCTCAACTCTAGGACAGTTTTAGGA